>JAFVLL020007704.1:0-41232 GCA_021397915.2 Tor tambroides
AAAATGAGAAGATCCCTAACTTTGTACAGGATCCAGGTGACTGTTTGTACTCTTGGATGATTTTATAGGCACTGTACATTTGAACTGTCTAACAGGTTTACACATAGATGAAACCAAATAGAGCTTTTCTATTCTATCAGTTCACATTGAAATCACTCCATAGATCACTTGATTTTTGACTCCAAACGACTCATGGAAAACTGTGAGTTGTCTTGTAAGCTTTCTGGAAGGAACATGCTTGTAGTGACTTGTCAAGTGAAGATAAAAGGGGATTCCTGTGGAATACCACAAGATCTTGTGTATAGTTGATTAATCCATTTCATTCAGTCACAGCTGCAGCCTTTTCATGAATTCTGTCTCATTCTGTGCACAAAGGTTATGCGTATTTTGATGTATGGCCGCCGTTTAATTGACTGATAAAATACACATAGAGATATGGTTTGTGCACATAAACTGTATTATCCTGTCCTGCTTGGTGAAATGCTGTGTTGGGGCACAAAACAGGAATTAGTCATCAGCTGTTCATTTGTTTAAACCTGAAAAGTAAAGATATGTTTTCATGAACACGTCAAAATGAACAAAACAGAATCCTATTCCTTCCCTTTCCTCTGTGGAATAAAAAGCGAACAGTAATTCAACCTCATTAGTTCTTCAAAGAGCAGAGCAGAGTTTAATCAGGACTCTCAGAGATTTGAGTCCCGTATATGTGAATGTGACTGTACAGTTCATTTAATGCATGTATCCGAAGCTGTCTATTAACAGCAGGACTTCTCTTATCATTTCCTCCTACAGCGAGTGAATGAGCACAAAATCATGAATAAGAACAAAGAGAATCATTCATAAAGGAAGTTCATATTGTTTAATACAACCATAATGTACAATTTGTATTGTCAACACTTTAATTACAAGAAAACATTATTCATTAACATACAACACCATTCAAATGTTTGGGGTCAGTAAGTTTTTTTGAAGAAGAAGAAGAAGAAGAAAAAGAGATGTAGGTTGCATTAAACTAATCAAAAAGGACAGTAAAGACAAAAATTACAAAAGTAACATTTAAAAAATATTACAAAAGATTTATATTCCAACACATGCTATTTATCAAAGAAAAAAAAAGTATCACAGTTTCCACAAAAATAATTAAGCAGCACAACAGTTTTCAATGTTGATAAGAAGAAATGATTCTTGAGCAGCAAATCAGCATATTAGAATGATTTCTAAAGGATCATGTGACACTGAAGACTGGTGTAATGGCTTCTGAAAATTCAGCTGTTCCATCGCAGGAATAAATGAAATTTTAAGATATATTAAAATTCACAATATTACTGTTTTTACTCACATTGGTGAGCATAACAGATTTTCACAAACAAAAAAAATGTTGCTGACTTCAAAATTTTGAATGGTATTGTACTAATTAAGGATGTCAAATAGGTAAAATTTTGTAATCAAATTATTTGCATGAGATGCTGATTAAATAATCTAATTAATCACATGTATCAATATTTGCAGAGCAAATAAAGAGTTGCCCCCCCAAATAAACAACTTCAAAAACATTACATTATACTGGAAGTAAAATTCAAGTTAATAGTTAAAAATAGTTCAGCTAGTTAAGTGGTAATATTACATAATATTACTGTTTTTACTAATTTTGTTTTGTTTTTTTATCAAATAAATGCAGCCTCAGTAAGGTATTTCTTAAAAACATAAAAAAAAACAACTTTCAAATACAAAGATGCCACCCGTTTAATTTGTTCAAGTTGGCACTTGTAATTGATTTTCAGGGTCATTGAGGGCATGTTTTTTACATAATCCTGTCAATATTATGAATTTATTAACACACATTCTCAAAAATTGTATGGGGAATTGATTACTTCTTACCAAGAAACTAAATTTGAAAAATCGCTCATTTTGAGACAACTTTCATCAGCTTTAATAAAACATGTAAGATGCATAACCCTCTCTGGTCATACTGTCTACCAGAATGTGCCGGAAAAGGAGACCAGCCAAGCTTGGGTGTGATTTATAACCATGATTGTCTGCCAGACTGATGTCTGAGGTCTTGTGAAGCCCTCACGTGGTGAGGTGAGGTAGTGTAGGTGTTAAGGTGCAAATGACTTTAAAGCCAGTGAAGCTCACCTCTCACCTCTACCACGCAATAAACACTTAGATTAAATAGACTTCACTCCTTTAGAGCTAGTGACTCTGTGATGATATTCCTCCAAATAATCTTTAATATGTCAATATATCACTCATCAAGCAACAAATTTGACGTTATCAGTCTTATGTCTTGATTTTACACTTGAAGGCATTGAGCCTTGTTCTCAGTGATGAGTCTTTTTTACAGACCTCTCCATCCCTCTGATGAAGCACTTAGCCCACTTCTATATATAGCAGCAAGAGCGGCATGATCGATTATTCAACCTGACTCTGATTCTGCCTTCTCATGAACTGTTATTCAATAACCATGGATAAAATTAGACATTACCATCCTGAGGGGACAAATGGGACAGAGTGAGAGAGAGACTGTGGAATGTATGGCTGTGATTTAACAGGTCACGGTTTCCTTGTCTCAACAGGCTAAAGTTGACAAACTTCTGCATCCTGGCTGCACAGCAGGACAGAAATACCTGGATGTGTAGCTAACATGAAGCAGCACTTCCTCTATTTCACCCCTCATTGCAGAAACAGCTATGGGGAAAAAACAAGGCACAGCCAGACAGACTTAAAAGAGATTGGAGTTAATAGTTAATCTATCTCTGCTGCACCCATGTCTAATCATGCCCATTTATCAGTATAAAAATACAAATTCCCATTGCCAAAATGACCACTGCATTGTCACCAGCTGGTTTGTTTTCCTTTAAGCTATCATGGCAGTAAATTCTTTTGGAACAACTGGGATGATTAACTTCAGATAGTATCCTAATAGTATCTTTCTGGCACCTCCAATTCATCTTTTTATTTGAAACAGGACAGCCACTGACTATTTGCATATGGACTCTAACTGATGGGTCTGGACAGGGCACTTGCTGTTGAACTGCTAACAGGCTTAGCTTAATGAGAAGCAGATGAATGTCAGTGACAAGGCTTAAGACCGGCACCTGTTTCTATCAGAGGTGCCCTTCATGCCACACGCTACAAATGTCAGTTTTTGAATCTGGCTCTAATAATCTTCAACTCTAGTGTTATCTTAATATATGCTGTCTTGTCTTAATATATAAGTCTGTTAATGTATTTTTGTTTTAAAATAGTTGTATTTATTAATGTAATTATGTTTATTTCATTCTTGTTATCATCATTATTAGAGTTGTTTTTACTGGCACTGCGTTTTAGCCTATATCTCATCAACGTTTGAAACACTGCAGTGGACAGTCAGTAATTGAACTCTGTGCACCTGAGAAGCGTAATACAACAACAAGCCAGCAGAGGGACCCATTACGCCGAAATTTAGGAATAACGTGATAGTTTGTAGTTAATATGCATGTGATATCAGCTCTCCGCCATGCAATTATATCGTTTATATGTGCGTGCGGTCACATTAGTATCAGTGAACTTTTAGAAGATAAACTCTGGCTTTTTATATAAATGGTTTAATTCACTATTTTTATGTTATGGTGCTTTCTGGCTTTGTTGTATAAATTGTTTGATTAAATCACCCTTTTTTGCGTTTCAGACACTAATTCAAATGTACTGTCATGGATTTTAATAGTTTGCGAAACTATGAAATATGAAAGGCATTTGAAAACAGCAAAAATAAAAGATAAACTTATTACACAACATTTTCGAAGAAAGTTTTAACGTCACCTTCTCTTAACAAAAGAGGGATTTGTTTTATATTATACAACCTCTGGGATATAAACGTGTCCACAAGGTAAAGAAGCACTCACGTGAACAACTCTATGATATAATATGAAATACAGCAGTTATAATAGTCAACATTTTTCATACAGCAGACGAAAACGCACAGAGCCGACTATTTTACGACATCATAAAGCAGAGGTCAAACTCGTCAACTAAAATGATTTATTTCATCGCAGAGACTAGAGCCAAAGGCGCGAATGCTTTGAATACCTCAAACAGGACGTGACGTCGAATCTCGCAAAAAAAACAAAAACAAAAAAACCCCCCCCAGAAGATTCGTGTTATTTCCGGACGCTTCGTTGCTTGTCACATCAGCTCGATACAGCGTCCCACAGACAGGTTAGTGGACCAAAAACAGAGCAGCTGTCTCTGGCAGTTAAAACACAAGGTAGGTTAGAGCGTTAAATATGATTCCAGGCTTACGCTAGAGCTTTGCCTTCTGAGAAAAATAATAATAAAACCTGCTCGCCAACTCATAGCATTGATGCTATCTGGCTAGCCCAGTTAAAAGATGCCAAGGTTGCCAGGTCGAAATATGAATAACAAGTTATATCGCTATTCCGATATTTTGATCTGCTGAAAGTGTGGGTAAAAAAGGGTAAGCTTTTAATTAGTTAGGAAGAACGGATTAATGGGATTTATTGATAGCATTGTTGGTGGTTGGCTAGCATGTTGACAGAGAAGCTTTAAAGAGACAATTCACCCAAATATGAACAATCATTGTAAATTTTCTCTCCTTCATGTTGTTACAAATTTGCATGATTTTCTTTCTTCTGCGAAACACTAAAAGAGATATTTATTAGAATGACAACCTCAGTCATCATTCACTTTGATTGCATCTTTTATCTATGAAAGGAAAGTGAATTGTTACAGAGCCTGGCATTCTGCTTGACATTTATAAGAATGTAAGTCCACTGAAGAATGTAAGTCATACAGGTTTGGAACAACATAAGTATGAGTAAATCAACACAGAATGCTCTTTCTCTTTTGTTGGTGAACTATGCCTCTACTGCTTTTTTTCAGTGGCCATCTATTTGCATTGTACCAAAAAATCATTTTGTTTTATCATATTGTTAATGGGGTAATGACAATGTGACATCTATAGCACCTCTCTGTCTCTTATTTTGCACGTGCGTCCTTTTCTGCCAACATAAAATATTATGTGTTGTGTGAAAACAAACCCATCATGATATGAAGTTAGTGCCCCAAGGTGTTTACCACACAAGAATGAGAGCCGAGCCTGATTCTGGGTCATTGAGGGACAAAATAGAGGCGTCACATGCTGCTGTCTTGGTTCTGAAATGAAAACAGCCTGTTGGTATCAGGCACTGCAGTGAGGAAATGTGCCTGGCCCACAGGGTGATTTCAATTAGTCACACATCAGAACAGATAGAGTACTGATTTATTGTTTGCATAGGCTCATGCAGACACAGGATTTTTTTGCCAAACGTGTTAAAACACAAGTATTGGATAATATTTTTGATACATGTTACTAAGAGATGAAAAATGAAAACAGTAGGATACGCATCTATTGTGTTTACTGTAAAAGACAGGATGTCAAATTTCAGTTATTTATTTTCCTGATGTCACCATGTCATGTGTAAATGTAAATAGTAATTAAAGACCCTGGCTGAGATTCAGAAAACACCTGTTATTAGCTGCACAGTCAATAGTGGGCTGTTTTTCTAAGCTGATCTGGACTTTCTCTTTATGCATTTCTTATATTACAAATGAATAATTTGCAATTTGAGCATCTTGAAATTTGTTTATGGATTTTTTTAAAATTCATTGTTTGCTCCTCCTGAGTCTTACGTTATAGTTGAGACTATATGGAGATCACACTCAAGGAGGAAAAAAAAAACATCAGTTTTATTTAGAGGCCCAAACTGAGCAAAAATATGCAAATTGGTGCAGATGTTATTTATATGGCCAAGTAGAAAGATGAAATTCTGTTAGCTTTTAATGTAAATCAGTTGTCACTTTGTATCTCTTAATAATATATTTTATTAGTAATATGATTCTTAAATAGTTTTATGATCAAAGCTGTGTAGTTTCAAGTTTGAAGGGTAAAACTTGCAGTGAAATACAGTGATGATTGAGAGAAAAATATTCCTCAATCCTGTTATATCATATTTGATATTCACATTTTAACATGATTTTTCTAAAATATTGTGTTTAGATATGGATAATCAAGTAAACTTAAGGTGCTTCAGTCCAGTAAATTTTCATCTTGAAATAGTAATAATGATATAAACGTTATTCTTGCATTTATTCATTAAAAACATTAAAGATTTCACATCAAGATTGTGTACAACAGAAATTCGTATCGTGATAAATTTAGAAGCCTTAAAAATCCATGCATCAAATGATACAGTAGATTGGTATATAGTTATAGTGCCTGCAGATGTGTGCTAATTATTATTATTTTGTTGTTTATCCCCCTTTTGATTGCCAGCAATTGAAGTTGGTGGCCATGGATGACGACTATTACATGATTCTAGGAGTGCAGAGAAATGCATCTCCAGATGACATCAAAAAAGCGTATGTTAATCTTTGGTTTCACTTGGTCCTCTAACAATGCATGCTATTCAACGTTTAACAGTAATTCAGATGTACAAAATAGAAGCACTAATGATTTTGTATGGTATTCTGCATGTCTTGGCTCATTTATCACCTTGCTGTATTTCCCTTGTAGTTACAGGAAACTAGCTCTCAAGTGGCATCCAGATAAGAATCCAGATAACAAGGAAGAGGCAGAAAAGAAGTTTAAACAGCTTTCAGAAGCTTATGAAGTCCTGTCAGATGGTAAGTCCTAACATAAGGAATTTTAGATAATAATAAGTGATAAAGATAATAAAATAATTATAAAGATAATGAAAATAAATATGCTTGTTAATGGCATTTCATTTAAAATATTTTGAATTTTTCCTCACGGCCAGTGAAAATTTGATGTACTGGCCTGATTGGGTCTTCAGAAAAAAATCCTTACTGTTAAGCCTTTCTAAAAAAAAGTTTATTTGTTATCACCCCTACAGTTTGTGCTGGTAGTAACAGTAAGGGTTTTAAATGGGCTATATCAAAAGAGCTATATATTCTCAATATACTGTAAACAAGCCGTTTTGTTTTTTTTGTATTTAGCTAAATGTGGCACAGCTGATTACACACACTCGCACTGCATGCTAAACAAAGCCTTATCAGCCTTGTACAGACTCTGCACGTTTGAGACACTCTTTCATAAGGAGAGGTTGTGTTCAGCGGTTGTAGCCGCCACTCTTTATGATGGACTTTTTTCAAATTCCAAAAAAATGATTAATGACTGATGGTCCTGCACCCACTGTGTCTGGTGCTTTCAAGGTGTGATTCAGGGCTGGTGCATGAGTAATATAATTACTTGATTTTTGACAGTTGCTGTGCAACGAATCTATATGGTCTCTTACATTTTATGTTAGTACTTTCAGCTTTACTATGAGTTCATAACAAAATATGGTTGTTTAACTGTTGGTTTACTTTCCTTCAGCAAACAAAAGGAATGTATACGATCGACATGGAAAAGAAGGCTTAACTCCAGGTGGAGGTAAATTACATCCTACAGTGAATTTTAATAATATGGTGTTTGGTCCTAATTAATCCCTAATTTTGAATAAATATGTATATAAATAATATGCCAATATGCTATGTTTGAACCTGTCACTTTTTTCATCATTTGGACAGGAGGAGGAAGAGGACACTTTAATAATGACCACTTTGGAGGATTCACATTCCGCAATCCAGAGGATGTCTTCAGGGAATTCTTTGGTGGGCAAGATCCGTTTGCAGACTTCTTTGGTGAGTTCATATTGACCTCAGTGTTTTTTGTTTTGCATGCATTGTCAAATTAGATTTTTTTTATTTTTTTCAGGCTATTCTGTAGACCTTATTTTTAGAGTGTGTGTTTAAACTTCTGTTTTTGCGGTAGCTTTTCTGTAGCATTGCTGTTGCAGAGTAATTAGCTGGTGTACTGGATTTACATACTGTAGAGTTAACACAATTTATCATGAGCATTGTAATGTTTGAAGCGGATGTCATAACAAATGTCAGTAGACCGGGAATCTTGCTTTCATGGTCTGGAAATACAATCTGGAAGACAACCAGCACAGTGCTAAAAAGGGGTGGAACTACATAAGGTCTATAAATGCTACATTCTTTACATTTTAGGTGGAGATCCATTTGACGATGACTTCTTTGGTGGCGGCCGGCGGCACCACCACCACCACCACCACCAGCGGGGCATGAGCAGGAGCCGGACAGGAGGGTCCTTCTTTGGGGGCTTTGGGGGATTCCCACCTTTTGGGGCAGGATTTTCATCTTTTGATACAGGTCAGATATTACAAATATGTTCATGCTTCAATTCAAAATCTTGTCAGTTGATGTAAAAGTGCAAACACACACACAGCTCAAGTATAAAATTCTGAAACTTGTACTACAATCCAAACATCAGGGTGTATGATATCTTTTTTTAGATGCGAGGCCCTATATGTTTTATCCATGTGCATCAGGACATGTGCATGGATTAGAAAACTCTTAAAAATGTATTTTGGTGCTATACTATTTTTTTATTTTGTTAGGTTTCTCTCCCTTTGGGCATATGGGAGGAGGTGGATTTACTTCTTTCTCTTCAACTTCATTTGGTGGAGGGGGAGGTGGCGGAGGCATGGGCAGCTTCCGCTCTGTGTCAACCTCCACTAAATTCATCAATGGCAGGAAAATCACTACAAAAAGGTAGACATCTTTCCAGAGTTGTAATTTATCCATCTTATTTTTAACATAAAAGTTGATGTGGCCATTTGTATGAGGCTTCTGGTATCATCTGCTTCCAGTTATTTTTAGCTGTACAGAACAGCTCCTTATGCTACTTGATACTGCAAACTGCTATTTTCATATCATATAATTTATTACATTAAGTATTGTTGTAATCACAAACCTATTTTTCACCCATTGCTGCACTTTGATATTCTTCTAATTATCTACCTATAGCAGCTAATGAATGGGAAGTCTCAAACATTCACATATAGCTTGAAATAGCTTACTTTCATGTTGCAAAATAAGCTGAATAGGTTTGAGAGATAAAAGCAACGTCAAACCAACTACATAAACGACACAGCCTGAAATAACATTTTAAATGATTCCTTCCTGTGCTATTTATTTTTTTCGATAGAATCGTTGAGAATGGACAGGAACGTGTAGAAGTGGAAGAAGATGGACAGTTAAAATCTCTAACCATAAATGGTAAGGAACAACTGCTGCGATTGGAACACAAGTAAGATAATGGAGCCCTTTCAGCACAAACTTGAGCTCAAACAATGTTAGTACTGTCATTCAAATGTCTGTACATTGCGTTCTTTTGCTTGTTTGTTGTGTTTTTTTTCCCTTTTTCATTTTTAGACTCTTGTTTCTGAACAATTTTTTTTTGTTTATGTATTTATAAACGGGGACTGTCAGTATTTTGTGCAGGATACGTGTAATTTTACTTGTATTTGGGACCATAATGTGAGATTGTTTTTTTCTTTCCGCGAGCACTTTGTGTTGCTGTGTCCTCATGAATGCACATTGCATTTTGAATAGTGCTTTGGGCTGAAAGGAGAAAGAGGATTGTGCATTGTGCATAACTTTACCAACTGTGTGGAGTGTGGAATTGGAGTACGTAACTTACTGTTCAAACCTAATGGCAACTTGTCTAATTCATTTGTTAAGCATATTTGTAAATGCTGGTAGAGTGCTAGATTCATTGTACTGATATGCAGTTTTTATTATTTTTAATTAATGAAAATGTTTTTTTTTTCCTCATTGTTGCATGTAAGACAACAAATGTTGTTTATAGTTGTAATGTTATTACTAAATAACCTGATGAGAATCGGAGTTAATAATATAACTGAACTATGACCATTCAAGTAACTTTGTGTACTTTGTAAAATAACTTGAACCTAAATAAATGAGTTTCATCCTTTTTGGGGATGTGGCAGCTCTGCGGTCTATGTAGTTTTGCTTTAACTGAGAGTCATCTTTGATTTTCTTCCAAATCCAATCATTACGGGAGCGTGTTGCAGCTTGTTTGCTTAAACTAACAATGCTCTACTCTGTTATAACAAAATATGTTTAGTTTTTTCTGCATCTTTTGGAGTTTAGAGTGAGTAATCTTTTTATCTCAACTCAGTTATGATAAATTGATCATTATTAATGTTTGAAGTATATTCAAACCAGAAACATAATGCAGGTAGTTAATATGGCTTTAACAAATACACGTACAAATTAAAATAATGTACATTCTGATATGGAATGTATGGATAAAATTTCTAACCATTTTGATGTAGATTAATAAGCTGTGATAAAGCAACTTTGTCAGTGTTTATTAATGAAAGATATTAAAAGTGTTCATGGAAGAAAAAAGTGTTGTAAAGCGAAGGATTTGATAACTATGGTGGGTTTTAAAAAAATACAAATTATTTTAATAAAAACAATTATTGGAACAATGTCTCAAACTATTTTGTTTACATTATGGATAGTAATCACTCTGGAGTTCTGTTATGCAGCGTAACGTTTGTTAGCTGTTGCCTTTTAATGTCTTTGATCAATGCCTTCCAATGCTGCCAAACGAAGCAGCTGGCTGCAGTGCTACCAGAATGCATGGCTAACAAAACTAACAAGCTTTGTGATTTTTTTTTTTTTAATATTATTTTATTTTATGCTCTCTAAATGCATCTCTATCTCTGGATATCAGAGGTATAGTATGCATCAGGCAGAATTATCATCATCAAAACAGTTTTGGTAATACAAAGTATAACTGGTTAGAAAAAAATCTTTTTAAATTAAAGGCAGATACTAATACACTCATTAAAATAGTGCTATGCCCCCTTCTAAACTAAACCACACCCCTCTCTCTAGGAAAAGCCCAGGAGATAGGCATGCTGGAGGGTCACAGACAGAGGAAGGAGCTCCCTGACTCCTCTTCCTCCTCCTCCTCACATTCTGCAAGGCAGTCAGCTCAGAGAGAGGAGCAAAATAAAACTACAGGCAAAGGTCAGAAGCCCATTTCATATTTCGTGTGAGATTCCAGCAGCTCGAGTATGATCTTTGTGATACTTAAAAGTTATGTATCTCAACAGAGCAAACTGGAGTCAAGAGGAAGAGAATGACGGTGAATGGAGAGACCAAAAAGGCCAAAGAGTCCTAAATTTGTCTCTGCATCTCAACTCATAGTACTGATAGTCTGACATACTGTAGCTGTGGATATTCTGTGTTTAGGTTGGAAAAACTTGCTAGCATTTTTTTTTTGGATGCAAAAGTAAAATTTATTATTTTAAGTTTTTTTATGCTACTAATCGATAACAAATAGTAAATCATCTGTTCTGAAGAACTGTGATACGGAAATGGAAAAAAATAATGAAAATGGATAGTTTTAATGAAAATCTGTGCAAGCGAGCAGTTCTCATTTGCATGATCCACACAATTTATTAATGAATAAACACAACCAATGTACATTGATTTTTTCAGTAATAAAACCGGTCTTGCCTTTGGTTGAATAATCAAACTTTGTAACATTTAACATGTTCCATGTAAACACAATGCTAGATGCTTGGTATTTGGTTTCAGCCTTGGTTATTGTATAGAAGCATAGTCATACTGAGAAATATTAGCCACGTCATCACAGATTATGAGTAAATACAACAACTCTGGCTAGTTCATGATGTTTTCATGAATTTGCAGACTCCCTTCTTTCTGGCGGTCACTGCCCTGAGCAGTGGGCCCCATTTGCTCCTGGTGAGGAGTTTCTCTTTCAGCTCCTGAAAAACTGGGGGTCCGTCGTGTTCTTCGGCCTCTGAGCTGATCTCCATCTTCTGAACTATGAGCTTTAGCAGGTTGTGTTGCTTTTCCATGGTGTCTGACAACTCCTTCATCCTGAGAAAATTCACAGCACAAGTCCTTAGTCAGGTTAGATGCCATGTTGAATTTAACACAGATGAAAACGAGGCTGTGAGGGACAGACTTAAAGTCTTTACACTGGCACACAGTATAAAGGTCCTAGATGACGTTATTTTTTTAACTCGCAACTTTCAATACTGTTTTATGAAGTTTTTGTTTACCGAAAGCTTTTTTCATAAAAACATTTCATCAAGGGAACAATTGGAATGTTGTTAAACAACAGTACAGTCCATTAAACGCACTGTAGTTCTATCCCTCACAGCCTCAATTTTATTCCTGTTAAAAATTAAATATGGTGCTTCCCTGCCTACCAGATTTAATTCAGGACTTGATTAACTTCAATTTGGCTATAATTTTTTTTGTCAGATTTTTACCTGTATTTCTGTTTGGTTAGCTCCCGTTCTAGTGGAGTTAATTGGTGGATGGTAGGATTGAGACGGGTCCTGGACTTCCTCACCTCATGCCCACTGAAAAACCATCTTTTCTGTTCACAAGCACATCAAATCTGCTTTAACAACTTGTGGAAAGTGCATTGAAAGTTTTTTTTTTTTTTTTTAACATGAAAAATATTAAGCATTTTCACAGAAAACTCTCTTCACAAATCTCTAATTTCAGTCAGTTCATAATTTTCGAATTGCTTTGTCTTTGTAAAATATGTTTAAGTTTGCTGCTGTAATTTGAAAGCATTTATTGTTTTACTATCTACCACACAATTATCATAGTTGGTTTGCCCTTTGAAACATGAACATTATCTTGTTATTGTGTTGGACTGTCTGACCTTTCCACTGAAGCATCTGTTTGGGAACTCCTTGACGGTGACCTGGTCCACCCGCTTCATAAACCAATAGGGAAGCCGCTCCTCCAGATTAGTGTGAAGTTCAATCTGTGGAAAAGATTGACAACAAAGCATTGTTTTTAGGTATACTTATTATTAGGACACAGTATTAAGAGTGTTGGTGTTGAATTACCTGCATTGCAATCCTCTTTAAACATGCATTTGTCTGCACCTCTGCTATGTCACCAACAGCCAAACCAATCTAAACTCAAAATACAGGAATTTGATATGTAATCCGGCATAGTGGAGTGTCCTTTTATATTTAATTCAGACCCTGTTTTCATTTGGACTTACCAGAAGGTTCATGAGGAGAATAGGCACAAGTAAGACAAACCAAACAAAGATTGCCAGTGTCAAAAGGGGGAAAGGAAGGTCTCCTTGCAGGAAGGGTTTCAGGAAATTGTCCTGGTAGTTGATTTCTCCTACCATCATGACAAAGGTCTGCAGCAGTGACAGGAACATCCTTCCAAAATGTTGCTGTAAAATAGATTCATATATTAAACTTGGCCTATACAACTAAACATTCAGACTAGTTTTCCAAACTGTCCACAATTTTGTAATATTAATCATTATTATGTATAATAATCATTTAGTAACACTCCTATACACACCTGTTCGATCATCAAGGCATAGAAGGCCAAAGCAAATCCCAATATCAAGTAGAAGAACAGCACAATAATGCTCAGCAGTGTCCGTGAGATCTCCCGAAACATTACCACATATATACCAATCCGTTCAAACCTAAAGACATGAGAGATTAGTCCTTAAAAATGTTATGACATGCTTGTGTTAAATAATTATGTTCTGTGGATGTATTAACTGTCATTCTAGCAGTCCATTACCGCTGGAGATAAAGGAGGAGATTCATCCAGGAGGTAAAGGCTGCCAGTGCTCCAGCCTGCCAGTGCCAGGAACTCTTCACGTTCAGCAGCAGCGGCACCACGAACACCAGAGAACAGATCGCAGCGGCCCAGTCCATGTAGTTAGACAGATCCCGCAAATAATTCAGCCGCTTCCAAAAGCAAGACACAGATTAAATGATTAGGCATACTTTAAATTCTAGGCTGCAAATCTTTTCAAGTGGTGAGATTTAAGAGTAACGTTAGCCGTCTGTCAGAGGAGTCGAGGTAAGATGAAAAATCCTCAAAATTATATTATATTTCACTTTTTTGCATTATTACTATTATTAGTTATTAGTGATTTATTTATTTTTTATTTACGCCCAGCCGCGTCGATCTTCTCGTTACTCAACTGACCAATCAGAATTCATATTCAAATGACGCAGCGTTATTTACGTTACTTACGTCCAAATCCCGACGAAAAAGGAGCTAAATGAAATTTGCGTCTTTCCACATATGTGTAACCAATAATTGTCGTCAGGCAACCATTCAAACTTTAAGCATCACATTATTGCGACAGATATTGAAAAGAAAGTTTCACATCTTGCCAAAATAATGATGAAATCCAGACTGCGAATCTCAAAACAGGAAAACTTGAAACACACTTTGGTCGACTAAACTTGAGGTATAATTTTTCTATAATGATGAAGTTCTTCTACGCACAGGTGAGTAAATGTTAGATCAAATTCATGTTTAAATGTTATATTTGTCATTATTCTGTATATAGTATGACACTGCGAGATTTGTTCCGTTGTTGTAAGTTACAGTATTCACAAATGTAGTGTTGCTGATCTTTGCGATTATAACGCGTTATTAATCAAAAACATATGCGCACGGAATCATAATTATCAACAAAAAATCAAACTGGTTCCAAGCAGTTATTGGTTTGATCACTTTCAGTCTACATATCGGGCAGATTTCCTCACATCACCGCAACTGTTCATTCATTCATTCATTCATTCGCTTGCTTGCTTGCTTGCTTGGCTACATACAAGCTTGGAAATATAAAGTACGGCATACACAAACCTGTTGAATCATTTGCAGAATCTCTTTCCCAACTGCATACATATTCATTGCAAGAACCAGGAGCATGCATGTTGTGATTATATAGGGTTGCTGTATAGAAAGAGAAGTTGTGTCAGTTTTTTTTCTTGATGTACACAACATCACAACATACTATACCTCCATTTTTCAATGAATTGCTTCACTGTATTGTACCTTGTACAGGGACGTGCAGACCATGTTGACTGATGTGACATTTCTTGTAGTGATTAGTGTGGGCTTCAGGTTCACAATGAGATACGTTAGAGGAAACACCCCCAGCGCATACACCGTCATATTGAGCAGATGTGCTTTGACCCCATAGGCATTCCTGTAGAACAGAACGTTCTTTAGCTCAAGATGCTGAGACATCAAAAATGGCAGATTCAGGTTTCAGCAGTATAACTCACCATTTCATCTCCAAATATTTCTTGCAGACCGGATGTTTCAGCAAACTGACGTGATTAAAATTCACCATTGCCTGTAGCGGAGACACATTTTCTGAATGTGGCCATTCACAAGTAACACAATTATAATATATGTTTTTGTAAAGTACCAACATTGAGTGCACTGAGAGGTTTGTAGGTGTTGTCTTTTTCCAAGCCTGTCTTTTTAAGGTTTTGCAGTGGATGCTGAAGCCACCTGAAATTGTACTCAATCTGGAGAACATACAAAGTGTTAGTTGAAGAGGATGTTACTTTAAGCATCTAGTACAAAAGGAAACTTACGTAGTAATTGGTGCTGTTCACATCTTCCTCTGATTCCTTTATGCAAGTGTCTAGAAGATGCTAGGGACATATGCAATACCCTGCTGGTTAGAGCGTTAAACCTTTAATTTAAGTGTCAGGTGACACTTAGCAAAAAAAAAAAAAAACTCACTTTAAAGGACTCTGGAAGAAACTCAATCATGTCCATGACAGCGCAACGCTTTGTTGAGTTTGGTTTGTACGTTGTCATCGCCTCTTCACATCTGTATTCAACAAAGATGAGATATAAATGAAGAAACTGGGAAACACATTTCAAACAACATTTCAAACATTTCTAGAAATTGGCTGACCTGTCACTCTCAATCACAGTGTTGGTGACCTCCTTCCTCCCATTATGCACGGCCTCATGCAAGAAAGAGGCGTCATTCTTGTTGAGGATGATCTTGGCCCCTCTGTACAACAGCAGTCTTACTGCTGCCACATGACCTGCCCTAGCAGCCAGATGCAAAGCCGTGTTCTAAAAGAGATCAATTTTTAAACAAATCAGTAGATGTGACCAAGTTGTGACATAAGTGTTTTAGCAAATTAGGCAAACTACCCCATCTCCATCGGTTTTGTTTAGAAGTTTGATGTTAGATGTCAGTAAAGTGTCCATGGTCTGTGTGTATCCTTCAGATGCAGCATGATGAAGGCATGACCATCCTCTATAATCACTAAACATATAAAAATAAATAAAGCATAAGTGAAAATATAGCACTGAGCTAGATACTATTTTACATTGCTTAAAAGTCTCATGATGAAAGTGTGTAAAGCAGAGTTGTTGCCTGAATTAGATTTTACCCCGGACAAAAAGTGAAGCACCTGTACCTGTGAAACAGCGCCCCCTTGCGTAGGAGAAGCTCAACTACTTTAACGTGACCTCCACAAGAGGCCAGATGCAGTGGAGTCAGTCCTTTCTCATCTCCCTCATTCAGCAGTCTGGTGTCAGTCACCATCTCCAACAGCCTGTGGCATGTGTTGATCCTCCCATATCTCACCAGAAACAGAAAATAATGCATATAACTATATGTAATTGTAGCTTTCCTTAAGTTGTTGAGAAAACTGATTCCTGAATCTTCACAGTAACGGACTTACTCGGCCGCAAAATGAAGTGCAGATTTCTTTTGTTTGGACTTTTGGTCCAGCGAGACCTCTAATCCCAGCATGTTCTTCACAGACTCTGGTATTCCCAGTCTACAGGCGAAATGGAGAGGAGTACAGCCCTCAATATCCTCATCATTGAGAAGTTCTCTCACACTCTCGTGCTGCGGATAATCCAAAAGAGACTTTTGGTGAACTTCACACAGTCTCCTACCACTTTTTAGTGGAACTACCAGTAGGTGGCAGCAATGGTTTAAGATTAGGATCTCTAAGGACGCTGTGGGAATGAGTAATTCAGTGAAAGATGGGAAGAGTCTCTTAAAGCCCTGTACGGTTTACCTGCAGTACCTCTGAAGGCAGGTTTTTCAGACCCCTGGGTTGCAAGATGGCCAGATGCAAGAAGTTGCATCCAGATTTGTCTTTTTTCTTAAGATCAGCTCCTACAAAACAAATGTATCAGTTTGTTAGTGTTATTTCTTATCATTATGTAGATTAATATAATAAATATGACATTAATTATAAGACAGTGGTTCTTAACCAGAGGGCTTTAGCAAATTTCCAAGGGGGCCTCAAGATGACCTAAAATGTTTTAACCCTTGTGCTGTGCTGAAAATATTTTATCTAATGACCGGCCTTTTGTGTAAATCTCTCATTATGCTATATTGGCATCAAATCAATCAATCTTTTTGTCAACTTGTTTTCTTTCAGTTAGCACAGGTTTTGTATTGCTTTTTGGAACTGATTCCAAAAGCAATTTTTAAAATGCTGGCCATTTTTAACTGGGAAGTGCAACAAGGTGGGGGAAAAAAATCACCCCAAAAAGATTTTTTCAAGATTCAAGATGTAAAATGATAAAAAATAATAATTATTAAAAATAATAATGAAATATTGTTATTGATATTCTTTTATTAAGGTCACCATGGGAGAGGAGCAGATTGACAGTTCTCCATGCTCCGCAGCTTGTTGCCAGAAGAAGTGGAGAATGGCCTTTGCAGTCAACAAAGTCAATGTCAGCACCCTGGAAAAGTAATATCCGGCTTTACAGTAATTGTCAAAATATCGTGTTTAATTTTACAAGCATAGTTTATTCACTTACAAACATCTGCAGTTGCCATACCTGTGATATAAGGTACTCTGAGAGTTCAAAATGATCGAAAATCACTGCTCTGCAAATGGAAAATAAATGAGGAGAGATACCTCAGATATGTTGGTTCGTTTAGTCTTGTTTAGGGAAGTTTAGTAGAGAAAGTTGAAGTACTTATGTAGAGGTGTCTGGTTGGCCCCATCAGTGATGTTGATAAGGTCACACACTTTATGATAAGCCGAGAGCATGACTTTAACAACCTCAGTGGCACCTTGACTACATGCAAAGTGGAGAGCAGTGGATTTATCACACTGTAAAGTGAAAAATATGTTACAATAGTACCAGATTAGACATTGTCTGTTTGTGTTTGACAAAATCCTCATTACCTGCTGCTGCTTAATTTTTGCTCCATATGCAATGCAGAGTTTAATGATGTCAAGATTTCCTCCACGTACGGCCAGGTGGAGTGGACTACTGCAAGATTTATCCACATAGTTTATATGGGTGTCAATAGACAGACCAACTTCTTCTCCTGTGAAAAATGAGAACAGGTTTTTAGGCTCAAAGTACTAATATAATGTTTCAGGCTCAAAATACATAGTTGGTTCAGTGATACAACATCTCACCTTTCAGAAGAATGACCTCCATGGATTTCTTAGCTCCAGCAAAAGCTGCAGCATGAATAGCAAAGTGACCAAGCTTGTTCTGACGACAGAACTTTGCACCATGTTTGTACTGAAGGAGAGACAAAGATCAAATGGTTATAATCATCAAAAAAAATAAGAGAGAATATTTCAAACCAACTTACCAGTATGACCAGAGCCTCATGGTTGTCCAAAGAAGCAGCTAAAATGACAGGGGTGTTTCCCAAGTCCCCTTCCAGGTTCACATCAGTTTGTTTATGTGAGACAAGTTGCTATTTAAACCCAAAAGTGTAATAATGTTATCTACATTGAGAGGCTAAGTATATTGTTCCCATTAAAAACACAAATATGGACAATAATATAATACTGTATGATGCTGTGAGCAGACTGACCCACCTCTAACACAAAATTTTTACCCAGGCTGACCGCCATGTGTAGCGGTGACAGTTGGCTGTTATTTAGGGTGTTAGGATCTGCTCCTAGAGTCAGAAGCACAGAGCAGCTTCCTGGCTGGTCCTTCTGCACAGCCCAATGAAGAGGTGTATTCCCCTCTTCATCCTTGGCATTGAGCTCTGCAGTGTCAAAAATGAGATTTTTACTTAAGTTACTTTACAGCAATATTTTACATTCATATTTGGTCATTAATTCAAGTTAAAATGTCTAAAGGTGTGGTTCTATTACCTTGTTGTCCAGTGATCTGCACTATTAGTCTGATGATGCGAAAGTGTCCCATGGATGCAGCGTAGTGCATTGGGCTGGCACCGATGTTGTTGCGTATGTCCAGGTACCTGGTGTGCTTCTCCAGAGCGACTACATTTCCTTGCTTAGTCCACTGAGTTTAAAATTCAGTCATGAGGAACGTTAGACCACCTGCACAAGCTGTCATCTCACACTACTATCAGACATGGGAAACTAGACACAACTGAAAGGCATGGCACATGATTTTCTCTCTCTGAAAAGTTATCAAATATTTTGTGTTGCATTTTATATGCTATACCTTTCAAAAGTTTGGGGTTAGTAAGTTTTTTTGGTAAGAAATTAATACTTTTATTAGGAAGGACACATTAAATTGAATCATAATGCTGAAAAAACATGACCGTTTCCACAAAGCAGCACACCGGTTTCAACATTGATAATAATAAGAAATGTTTCTTGAGCAACAAATAAGCATATTAGAATGATTTCTGAAGGATCATGTGACACTGAAGACTGGAGTAATGAAAAAAGTCAGCTTTGCCATCAAAGGAATAAATAACATTTGAAGAATATTAAAACTGAAAATTTTTATTTTAAATTGTAATTCAATTTTAATGTTTTTTTTTAATAACAATATACATTTCAAACAATTTTACAGTGTTTACTGTAAAATTTGATCAAAGAAATGCAGCCTTGGTGAGATAAGAGTTCTTTCAAAATTTTACTGACCCAGAACTTTTGAGTGATAGTGTATATGTATAATTTCTGAATAAATGAGTGAATTTAGATAAGCAGAGTACCTCAAAAACATTTGCAGATATCTGGTTGCTCTCGTCCCCATCCATCACACTGTCGTATGACTGTTGTCTAGATTTTGACTCAGTTTTGGAGGTGTGTGTCATTTCTGCAGTTTTTTTAGTCGTCCTGCAAGTAAACTATGAAAAACAAGAGAAAAGGTGCCATTTATTGTTAAAAAGCACACACACACACACACACACACACACACACACACACACACACACAGAGTAGAGCATCTGCTTGCCTTTCAAACACTCAGGCTTCAAACAAAAGGGTAATTTTATGAAACAGATCCAAACATTAGGTATAAACAACACACAAACAAAAGAAGAAGTTGTTGAAGAGGTATTGATGAGGTCCATTCTTACCCATTTGGAATCTTCTCTATATTTGCTGTGCATAGCTGTGTGTGGTTTTTTGCTATCAGTGAGTGGGTTTTTATAGTGTGGTTAGATCTGTGCTGGTTATCAGATTACACTGTTTCACTGAGAGAGAGGGCGATCGAGCCTTTACTATTTTTCTGATGCAGACAGCTGGTTCCTAATGAGACTTACGGGTGCACTTAGAAAAGAGCAAAAACATAAGTTTATGGATGCTGAGAATCAAGTTCCACTAGCTATATTACGTTATGAAGTTTTATGTATGAAATGATATAATTGTGATTCTGTATAATTCATGTTAATTATATTTTATTTACATCATCCATCTTTTTTTCAGGTAATTCAATAAATAAAGCATTACTTGTGAGATTTGTAAATATCAATCAAAGATTTAGGAGTTAAAAGGTTACATATTACCATCAGAGTGGTCCATTTCAGGTCTAAGATCATTTCCTGTGAGTACTACAGAGGCATAAACCCCTGGTTATGTTCATGGGCCATTACTGCTCATGAAGATAATTATTTGTGAGCAGTATGACTGAAGCCTGGCAATACAACATTTTAGTGTCTCCATACAAAATATGACAAAAACTTTTTTTTGTAAACTAAGTGGTATATGGTTAAATCCATAATAGACTTACAGTCATTACAATCTTGTCATTTGGAGCAGAACCAATAAATCATATGAGGATTTTTTATTGATAAAGCAAACAGCTCATGTCTAATCTAATTCTGAGCATGTGATGTTTAGTAACATGTAGATGTTTGCTTTACTCAGAGACACTAGGCCATAATTTTTTCCTTCAATTTCAAAGCACACGTTGGAGGTTTCTGATTTTAAACATAATAAATATTGCCCAGAGTTACCTAAGCAACAGTTCTCTTGACTAAATATAGTCCAATACAGTTCAGTTCCTTTCCATTGTAAGATTAAAAGGTCTTGTATAATGTTTCAAAGGCTTACATGATAATTCTCGGTTTTATGATCTGATCTGATCTTAATTGTAAACATTTGCAGATGGGTGATAAGAAATAGAATAGGCTAGTTTTATTGTTTTAATCTAATGATCTAATGGTGAAATGGTGACATACACTGTATAATGTATTTTTGTAAATAAAATCAAGATTATTTTTAGTCTTTCTATTTAAAATTTTCACACTTAATTGAATGTTTCTTTGTAATTATTTGTGAAATTTATTAGCCATTTCTGAGTGAAAACTTTTTCTATACCAAATGTTTTGTCAGTGTATATGATCCATAAAAACTAAGAAACTTGTATAGAGTGAACTTACACAGACATTTATCTATCAGCATAACTTTAATACAGATAACATGATTCTGAACTTTAAACACATTTAGCACATTTAACTATTTATTGTGTGTATATATATATATATATATATATATATATATATATATGTATATGCACAACTGTATATAGGGGCTTTTGATTCACTGCCATAGTTTTTTTGTTCTTTCTTTCTTTCTTTCTTTCTTTCTTTCTTTCTTTCTTTCTTTCTATAGCACTATTCAAACAACAAAGAGTTGCACCAAAGTGCTGTACAGGAATTAGTAAAAAAAACATGATAAAAGACAAAGATCGCATCATAAAACAGCAGCACAGAACCATGAATAAACAAAAACTCACCCTTCCTCACTCATAGAGGCTATACAGAGGAAGTGCATTTTTAAACGACTTTTAAAGGAGCCTAATGTGAGAGCAGATCTAATATGGAGTGGTAGGTTGTTCCATAACTTAGGGGCAACTACTGCAAAGGCCCTATCACCCCTTCTCTTGTATTTTGTCCTCGGCACAAACAAAACCCCTTTCCCTGCAGACCTTAAGGACCTAAGGGGCTTATGGACCTGAAGGAGCTCAGATAAATATGGCGGGGCTAGTCCATTTAGGCTCTTATAAACAAAAGTTAAAAGTTTAAAATCAACTCTAGCTTGAATGGGTAACCAACCCAAAGAGGCCAAAATAGGAGAGATGTGATCATATTTGCGGGTCCCTGTCAAGAGTCTGGCCGCAGCATTTTGTACTACTTGCAGCCGACTTAAAGATGTTTGGGAGACGCCAATGTAGAGTGAATTACAATAGCCGAGTCTCGAGAACACAAAAGCATGGATCAGCATCTCCAAATCCTTACAAGTTAGAAACGGTTTTACCTTGGCCAGAAGTCTTATGTTCCTTTATGTTCCTAATTTAAGAACATTTTGCACATACTTTCATTTAAAAACATTCAATTACTAGGACTGAAAAGCATATTTGTGTTGTATTTTACAGGGTCCAAGCCTGTGGAAAGAATTAAGTATCAAGACCACCATCCTGAGATATGGCCTCCAGCAGTGTTGAAGTTTTAAGGGGCTCACAGACCAGCAGATTTTGAGAATGGCTGTGCCACTGGAAAACAGACCTCTCAGTGGGATGAACCACCGCCAGATACTATAGCTGGTATGGCTGACTTTGGGAAATTGGTTTAAAATAGCAGGACCGGTGGAAAGCATGAGGCTCTAATCATGGCAGGACAAGAACAAGCACTCAGCTCTAAATCAATAGGGACGGTCCTCCTGAGACAATCCTGCACCTAATAGCAGGATGCATGATACAGACAGGAACTGGATGGACTTCTGGCACATCAGGATTTTACATGGAAGCATCAGAAATCCCAAATCACAATAATTTTGTGTCATTATAATTTGAAATGAATTACATTAATTTAATGGAATTCTATGTATAGTACCATACCATTATATATAATGTAATATACTACATATTTAGTTGATATTTATATTTACATCACGTTTTTCATGCCGACTCATCGTGTTTTAACTAATTACAGGCTCTTTCTCTCTCTTCAGACACTGGATGGTATTGAGTTACTCTCCATAATCTCTGATTTTCTTTCAGAGTCTCAACGATGTGAGAGCTTTGGGTGAAACCTCACCACCTCATGGGGCTCTACTGTTACAAGTACAGTAGGTTTGTCTCTCTAGTTTGTCAGAATCAACACCTAAGACATGGTTCTTGGATCTTTTTTATTCCATTGGTGCATCACTGATGTACAGTTTGAGAGAGGGAGGGATTGCAACCTCTCAGACCAGACAGACGGTGACCATCTGCCTGAAGGTTTTGTTCCAGTGGCATTAGTGGCACAATGTAGAAAGTGTTAAACTGTTTCCCGTCTGTAATAGGTTTGTTGTTTGAGGCAAAAGAATATTTTTATATATTTATTTTCTTAAAAAAAGAGTGACCCAGTTAAATTTCAAAAATAAATCCCAAGTTGAAAAATATCCTCAATATTATACTTTAAGTGCCCTGCTTTTTTAATATAGAAATAAGAAGGAACAAAAGACTGAAAAAATATATTATTTTAAATCTAGCCATAAAATGTAACAAAGAACACATACATGATAACAAAAATAATAAGAAAAAAAACATTTAAATAAAATATAATCATTAATGATTTGCTATGCAGGAACATCTGGGAATGTCTTTTTTTCTGTTTTTTTTTATTATACTTAATGTAATTACAAGGTGGCTTTTACAGTATGTTCACTTATAACGAAAATTTTAACAATAATTTACTGTAAAAGTGCATGCGTTTTCTTAAGTAATATAAATTTGACCTGTACGTTTATATAATTCATACATTTTACTTCCAAAAACCCTGTATTTTATTGCATTTTACAGCACAATTAGATATTATGTGATGTTAAACCACTGATTTATATAAATTTCTATTATAGATCAGTGTTAAAACATTTATAATAATAATATCATTTTTCGTCATGCTAAGGTAACTAAAGTTAACCAATAACAGGTAAAGAAATAAAAACTGCAGCATTTTTACCATATTTTTCTGTATTTACAAAGTCATTAACTTGAAACAGAAAGACATTTCACACTTTGAATTTCATTTAAACATCAGACTTTAAAGACTTTCTTCTTCTTTTCTCTTAGCATGACTTCTCAAAACTTTGCACTTGACCTTCATTAGCTGTGAGTGTTTGTTTTTTAGGTCCAAAACCATATCCTCTGTATTTTTAATGAATGTACTGCTATTAGGAGTTTCAATAGGTCCACAAGAAGGAGGAGGTAGAAAGAGACAGTTTCTCTGTTGACATGGGCATGGGCATGAATCCCAAAGGAACAATTGTCCCACTCAGTTAAAGTTACCCAGGAGAATGCTGACAGGAAGTGTTGAGATGGAGGGTGAAGGGGTGGGAGAAAGTGCAGAGAGAAAGAAGAAGGATCATATCCCCATCCAGTGGCCAATTGAAATACAGCACTTTCCCTCATGCTGTCTTATTATTACAACTCATGGCCATAATAGAGGTCTTGTGTGTAACTCATTAAAAGTTCTGCAGAGAGGATTTCGATTTTGCCATGCCATTAGTTTTAGGTCAGTGTGAAAGTGCCTGCTTTTGAAAATCTGAATATTAAAATAATAGACTATTGTCATGATAGATAGATAGATAGATAGATAGATAGATAGATAGATAGATAGGTCCCTAGCGATCTAAACCTTCTAATCTTTTCAGTGAAGTGATCCCTGATTAGGTTCTATGGAAGAATCTTGAATATCATCTTAAAAACCACGCAAACGATATCAGGTTCCTTGATATGCTCTATATTAAGCCTTTTCCAAATGTGGATCATCGTGTTCCATTGTGTCATGTCCCCACCTCATTTGAACTTGCTATGACAGAGAGCTAGAGATCAGTGACACTGACTCCTGTATGGGACGGAGGATCTGATGCTGCTGCTATCCTTGGTGATGTACAGCTCAATCCAATTAGGCTTCACCTCCGGGCTGTGATGCAGCGTGCGGGGCAAACACTCCTGTTCAGTCGATGCTCCGCTGAGCGCTACGTTTGACAGTCTCTACACGCGCTGCTTTCCACTTTCAACACACTATCATGGCTTCGTGGCGAGAATAATCAACAGTTTCGGGTTTTTGTCCAACTTCGTCTTTGTGCTTAATTCGCGCGAGTTGTTTGTGAGATACAGAATGAAGAGGAACGACTGCCCTTTCAGCAGGGGTACCACTGACGCCTCACTTCCCTGAGCTGATGGAGGGGGAAATAAGAGGCTAATAGACTTCTTTTTGGTTGTAGAGGTGAAGGAACAAGAGGTGAACGGCGGGAAGGTAAGATTTCGCTGCTTTTATTCGCTTAAAAAGAAGTCGTTGTGTGTAAGATTGCACTGTTTTCATCAGGCACAGTAAACTCCACGGACAGGCATGCCAGAACACTAGAGTTCTGCTGCTCTCAGCGTGTCCTAGCTATTTAGACTTCACTCTCGGAAATAAAGGCTCCTGTCCTGACAGAGAAAGGGCTTTGCTGCTTGATGCAATTTGTTATACAAGAACTTCGACTTAAGGAAAAGTGGTTCTTGATAATCTAAGAACCGCTAAAGAACCTTTAGAAGAGTGTTCGATCAGCTGTCCTAAAACAGGTGCTCTGGAAAGTACAGCCTATACCTTCCTGATTAAGGATTAGTCTGTGATGAATGTACCTGAACAGCTTGAAATGCAAAGTTTGTATGGGAAAAACTAAAATTTGATACGAAGACTGAATAGTTTCTAAGTATTTAATTTGTGAGAATCATCAAGCTCGTCAGTATTTTTATGTTTCTCTTGACCATTGATCTTGTGGACCGTAGTAGAGTTGATTTTTCCTCAGTAATTAGAGTTTAGAGAGTGAGTTGGTAATATTAGCACACCAACTTAACCTTGTGGGGATAAAGCATAAAGCTGCGGATATATTACGTGGCAGGGTGTTAACGCCATGCAAACTATAGCCTACACAACGGAACATTATAGTTTTGATACATCGCAGTGCTGCAGCATTATGAAATGTTGGCCTATATAGTTTCCTCTCTGGTTGGGAGTTTTAAATAGCCGGCTGTTACGAAGTCTTTTAAGAGCAGGAAATAGAACCCTGCTAAATAGTCCTACCGGGATTTATCATCAAGACATTCTTAAATACTCAATCGCATTACCGTCTGTCCTCAGAGCCAAAAGTATAGCCTACTTGACATCCAAATGCTACACAAGAACGTTTCAATTGTCATTGTTGAATTTACATGTTCGAAATGATAAAAAAAAGAAAAAAAAAGAAATAACATCTATGTGCTAAGTTCTTAGAAATCTTACAAAACTTGCAAAAAAAAAAAAAAAAAAAACATTTATTAGCCCACACATTAACTGACTAGCAATGTCATAGTAATGTCAAGTGGGATAAGAACAATATAAGGCTACTTTCAAGATTCGTATTTATTGATTGATTGATTTTTTTTTATTTATTTATTATTGTTTTGTTGTTGTTGTTTTTACAAATATCATAACAAATTTTTGAATATCAAGAAGTTTTCTTAATGTTACTCCAAAACATGTCTCCACATAAAAATGTCAGAATATGCTATTTAAAATGAAAGTAAAATGTAAAAAACTTAATGACCTTGACACACACAGTTTTTCTTCAGTTGTCACATGACAACAAAATGGCCTCCTGCATGTTACAACAAAGTTGTTTCCTGACTTATTTTTCTCTTTTTTATGAACTCTGGACAGTTACATTACCTAGACATATTATAACACTTTTTATTCCTAAGCTGAAAACATATTTACACAGCAGAGCTAAAGTCATATTCTGCATGAATTCATTGACCCCATTACAGCAGAACTACTAAAGTCCAGGGCCCTTGTTAAGATTCCTCCTTTCATAATCCTCTACTTTATAAAAACTGTATGCTTTGGAGACTTGATTTAGCCTGCAAAGTTTGTTGGTTCATTATTTTTTGGAGCATAAAATAGGGTCATTTTTAGTGTTGGAGTTCTGAATGCATTGAATTCCATAAAATGATTTTTTTTTATTGTATTAATGGCTTTATTTAGAACTCCACTCTAAGTTTTTTCTAATTGTATGCCTATGCATTATTCAAAATATTATTGAAGGAATTTTTCTGTTACATGATAAGATGTCCTAAAATGTCTTTGATTTTCAGGTGCAACCATGGAGGGCCTTGTCTGAGGTGGATTCATCATAGTACTCCTAATTGACATCTGAATTAGCATAACATCTGAGTAGCAGCAGTCATGACTGAGAGGGCAAACTTCGGGGCTCAGAAGGTCGCACGGCCACAGGGCTCACTCCCGCCAGAACCTATCGACATTATCCGGACAAAAGCCAGATCCAGAAGAGTCCGGATCAATGTGGGTGGACTGGTCCATGAGGTGCTATGGAGAACCCTGGACCGACTGCCGCGAACCCGTCTGGGGAAACTCAGAGACTGCAACACCCACGAAACCTTAATGGAGATCTGTGATGACTACAGTCTAAATGATAATGAGTATTTCTTTGACAGGCACCCAGGTGCCTTTTCCTCCATTTTAAACTTTTACCGGACTGGCAAGCTACACATGATGGAAGAGATGTGCGCTCTGTCCTTTGGTCAGGAGCTTGACTACTGGGGCATCGATGAGATCTATCTGGAGTCGTGTTGCCAGGCACGGTACCATCAGAAGAAGGAGCAGATGAATGAAGAGCTGAGGAGAGAGGCTGAAACTCTCAGGGAGAAGGAAGGAGATCAGGTGGAAACGGGCTGCTGTCCAGACAAAAGGCAGAAGCTCTGGGATTTGCTGGAGAAACCGAGCTCTTCTGTAGCGGCCAAGGTAGGGCAAGCACTTGGCCTGCACATACACAATACAATATATCAAAGTATAGCCACACTCATTATCTAATTTTTAGCCACACTAATTATTAATTTATGACATTTCCACTTATGATGTTCCATCTGAGAGAACATTAGATCAACAAATCAGCACTTAAAAAAATACTGAAGATAGTTAGCCCAAATATTCAGTTTGAAATGAATTATTAATTTGTCTTACAATGACTAGGGGCAAATTCAAGGGTAAAGTTTAGACTGCAAAATTCTGAGACTGATGCCAGCAGTGATATGATGAAATATGAAACCCAAAGATGAATTTATAAATACACACATCCCATATGCATTTCCCCGGCTGTCGTGATTGACATATTAGCCCAGGCTTTTATGCCACAAAAGAAGAGGCATATTTTTTGTGGGATATAGCTTGCTACAGGGATGATTTATGATCCTGCATGTCAGTGTCAAACTATTTTGGCTGTATTTTCCATCCGAGAAGTTTTCTATTGTTCTTCATTTTGCCGATGTGGTGAGATGCTGCACGGATCACTGATATGTGCATGTGTTACTTAAATTAAGAGTGATTAAGAATGAGTCAATAAAACAAAGACACTGTCATGGTCTGTTAAATTTAAAGATTTTGCTTTAAATATCTCTCATTGTGGATTTAAGGAAGTTTTGACTATTATATTTTCTTACACATTAGTAGATTGTTCCGGTAGAAGGTTGTTGAGAATATTAAAATGCTTTTTCACAGCTGCTCAGGAGCTTTGTCTCCACTCACTGCCCAGTCCCAATACACAGATCGCCTACTTCCCAGAATACAGACAGGGAAAGCAGTCAGAAGAGCCATTAGTGAAATGCTTTAATGTACAGGATTTTTTTTCTTGCCCTTTGGCTCTCGTGAAAAGAGACTTTCCAAGGGGTAAATAAAAGCATTTTAAAGAAATGAAAAAAGTTGACAAATATGTTTGATAAAACTAACTAGAATCCTGAACAAAACTGCATTTTGCATCATAATAATAGTAACTATCATCATAGCAGTAATTTAATTATTATAACCAACATTCTCATTAAGTTGATCATATGTAAAATGACTATAGATTATATTTTAACTTTTTAAATATTTTTTATGTTTTAAATATATATTAAAATCATATTAGACCTTTATTCCATACATTTAATGTTCAGCATTTGGAGCAGAATTGGTACTGCCACATTGAACTGAAAATAAAGGCTGATACGATAGGTCTTAAAAAGAAGGTGGAAATAAAGGGAAAGTGAGGAGAGAAAGGACAGAGGGTAATACTCATAAACATTCCCACTAGCCGACTCAGTGAACTCTAAGCATCAAATTAAACTTCAACCACATGTTTTCTTGGCCATATTTGTCAACAACGGTTACATGACTAGAAAGGACAAGGTGCATCATCTCGCTCTGATTCATTGTGTTTGACAGATTTACATTGGCATAATGTGTGGTAGTGGGACTGGGCAGGTGGAGTAGCGTGTTCGGCTCTCAGAGAGGAAGATGAAGGTTGAGTCACTGCCACTATGATTTGTTGCCAGTCAATTGTTTGAATGAGTCAGCACAAACACACAGCATCCATTCAGCCTATATCGGCTATAATGTCTGCTCTGACAGGCCAGAAGCAGCTTTGTATTGACCGAAATCACCTTCAGTTTAGTTCAGTTTATCATATCACCACTGTTCACTGGAGGGAGGTTTGAGATGGAAAAAAAAAACTGGCAGGATTGCAACAAGCCTATTTAGAAGGTATGGCAGACGTGTGCTAACAATGTATAACAGTACATTAAATTTCAAAGCAGTTACCTTCAGTAAACCCGACTTTACAGTCTGGTAATAAGTGAACTTTGCATGCTTGGATCTGGGTTTCAACCCCTTTACATTGCAGGGGTCCAGTTGTAATTAATCCCATGTGAGCTGCAAGATTAATGGCAAATGGTTCCTAACCTTGACCTCCACCTTCATTTCTATGGGTTCAGTTGTTTGGTTATTGGACAATGCCTTTTGAGCAGGAAATGACTGTTGAGCTAATGAGGAGTTATTTCCCAATGCATATTGATGGCATATTGCGACAGAATATTGCCAGTAATACTTTACTTTGATGCATGATAAGTTTCAGTACATTCCCATTATATATAAAAAAAAATTTCCCTGCCAACAGACAAAATATTTTTAAGTATATAGTAGTATAAAACTTATATAGTACATAGAAAATTTAGTGCAACAGCACAGTTCAAGGAAATGTATTTTTAGTTTTAAAAATGTCAATATATGGTTTCAAATATCAAAATATATTACAAAATGCAGTTTGAGAAGTAAGAAAATACATCCAGTTGAAAAATATGTTTGAGGTAAATGAAAAATGTAATTATTTAATATATATTTTGGAAAAACTTTTTTTTTTTTTTTTGTTAAATTGCCTAAAAACCTAAAAACAAAATATATGTAATTATAGTTATATAGTTATATATATATATGTAATTATAGTATATTTATGGGTTGGGATGATCTACTCAGCCGTTACATGCTTTGTGGAGCTCATTAAATTATTTAGTAAAATGACAATGTGGTTATCTAGCAAATAAGCTGTTAAGTTTTCTATCAAGCTTTAAAAGGGAAGATATTTGGAACTGGACATTTGCTGGGTGGTTGAAAAGATAAAGCGAACAGTGGCTAGTTTAGCGGTCAGCATATACTGCTCTCTGTGAGGCAATGGAGACTTAATCTCCTTTGGTGATTTACCTAGTCTGCTCCTACAAATAGACTGCTGAGGGCCCTGGCTTTTCTGGCTTATGGCTACAGTGTGTAATGTGGTCACGTGTTTAGCCAGAGCAGTTAATCAATTAGCGAAGGCAGTTTTCCACCCTGCGGAAGTTATTAAGAGCGGCAGGGACGATGACTTTTTTGCATTGTTTCATTGTGAAGTCGGGCATTGTGAATCACCTTTATTTTAATGAACATTTTAACCAGCCATTTTCTTATCTTAGAGAAAAAAAAAATTGTGGCATCTACGGTTTTATGTGCTGGCTGAGGAGTGAGGTATCTGGTTTATTTGGGTTTTTCCTTCTTGGTTAACTGTCCTGTTTCCCATTGACTCTTATCTCAGAGGACTTGTATGGTGTACGTCCGCTCAAAAGGTCAGAGGGCTCTAACCCTTTCCATCACATGGCCAGGCCGAGCTCCTTTAAGAGCTCGTCTGTCACATCACCTTCATTTGTTTTGTAAACGTCCTGAGCCATTAGTAAGCAATGCAGAGAGATATCATGATACAGTATAACAATGGATGAAAGTAATTAGTCCTCAGGAAATGATTTTGGTCTCTCATTTTAGATGTTTTGATCATTTCATTTGGTAGTCAAACCATTATGTTCGAGTCTTGGCTAAAAAGAAACAAAAAAGGAAAGGAAATATGTCTGTTTTTCTCCACGAGGCCCTTTTCTGAGTGACACTTTTATATACATAACTATGACTAAAATGCTTAATAAATGTATTTAAGATATAAGATATTCTAAAATGCAAAAAAATATTAATTCAAAATATCACTTCATGTGAAATACAATAAAAAACATGTTTTTTTAATTAGTTCATTTTTTAATAGTATGATTTTAAAAATGTTGTTTTTATAAAGCAGTAAAAATAGTACACGATATAAAACTAAAATGCATGAATATAAATTAGTTTTTCATATAAATTGCAATTTAAAAATAAATCTTAAATATATTTTTACTTAAGATTAAGATTATTATAGCATTTTTATACGTCTCAAAAAAGCTGTAAGAGCTATTCTTGATATTGTGAGACATCAGATATCATAATCTGTAAAGAGGTGTTCACTGCAGATTGTTTTGATCGGATCACTGTTCCACTGAAATGTCTGTGGTGTGAATAATTTATGTGTATTTACAGTAATTGATCATGACATGATACTCTATGCTCTCAGCTCTGTGGACAGAGCGGAAATTCTCTGCGCCAAGCACATGGATGATAAAGGGGGAGAAAGGGAAAAAGAAGGAAAAGCTCTTTGTCTGTGGAGGTTCTGTTACTAAATAAAGAGGCCTGGGTTCTGGCTGAGACTCTGGGTGCAAGGAGATACCCGGTGAATTCCCCTCTCAGCCATCATTTCAAGAGCCATGGAGGTCAACTGACCAAGTAAATGTGAAGATGAGTAAAGGTTACATCCAGTGCTCTTTTAAGAGTCTGTTATATGCTATTAACTACAGTGAGATTGCATTAATCATTTTAAAACAATTCACCCTTTGTCCACTTCAGTAAAGGCATTCTTTCTCAATGTACTTATAGAGTGAGGATGGTAAATTGATCTCCTTTTATGATTATTATGGACTACGCAGAACTATTTCCATGTGAATAATGTGCTGTAAGGAGAAAGATGAATGTTTAATGTGGTATGTATCTCTATATACTTTCGATTTAATTGAATTATATTTCAAACATTAATGGTGTTAGTTACATTTAGAATTGCAACAGTTTTTCAAAACAATGGAACACTTCATCTTAAAATAGACTATTAAAAATACAAGTCTATATATGTTCATAGATTTTGACAAAATCAAGAACTAAATGGCAAACCATTTTTCCAGTTCACTTATTAAATCCATGTGAGAGTTCAGACAAAGGTTAAAACTATGAAATTCAAGGCTGAGATATCCTCAAATGAGAATAGACGTCTCTGAAATGAAAGTAATTGTCACGTTACGTAATCCAGTGCTTTGAAAAGGAATGGCTGAGCTTGTGACCCAAAAGGAGCAAACTACTGTACATTGGCTCAACGTGGGCGTTGAACAACGGAGCAAGTCCTTTAGCCTCTCTGCCGACTCAGAGGAGTTTCCATCCCCCACAATGTCACACAATTATGTAGTTAAGCCTGAGAAACCTAAAGGGATTTATCTTTAATCGGAGTAATGAACAAACAAAATAGCTACAGTTCCACCTTTCATTCAACTCTGATGGATAAAAGCCCAAGTTATAGACAAGATCTGATCCTGTAATTGAAGCCAATTACTAATGTAGCGTGACCTACAATCAATAATTACTGTGTCTAACAGTAGTGTCTAGCATTTTTGTAGCGTGTATGACCTTGTCACGTTCATATTCTAATAATCGAATGACTTGAAATTACTTCATTTTTATATGAATTTCATTACAGCGGTAACATGTTTAATGCATTCCTTATCCTTAATCCTTCAAGTTACTGCATGAACAAAAAGAATTGTGCTACACACAGGTATTCCTTAGTTTGAGTTTAAGCAGTTGGAAAACTTTTAAAGTGTGTCTCAAAGACGGTTATCAGCTGTGGTGTAACAAAGCTCCTTTTGTGGTATTTAGCGAAATGCGAAGCCAATGTCAGAGGTGCACAAGAGTAGGAATCTGCCAAACAGCCTCAGTTTAAGCCATGAAAGCATTGCCAAAAAAATGATGTTTTTACTTGACAAAGCTGAAAGTTACTAGACAAAAAAAGAGGTTGATCAATACTGAGAATGTTAGAAGAATATTACATTTATATCAGAATAGTCAATGGGAATATTAAGACTATAAATCAAAACTAGAGTTATTAAAAGGCTGGATGTTTAACAGATATTATCAGATGAAAAATACAGTGATATTTCTGAAGAAATTTTATTTCTGTGAAATCTTGGTTATGAAGGACTGAAGCTTTTAAGGGCATGTATGCATGGAAGATTTCCTCCTGTCTCTTCATGTTATAATCTATATTGACTTTTGGGTCAGTGATCAAGTATTTGGATTCTTTTTCATTGTTATGTGTCTCCGGAATCAGTTAGGTCATTATTAGTGTGTAATATATCACACACACACCAAGATATTTTATTTTTTTATTTATTTTATATTTAATATAATTATTATTATTTCTTTAGAATGATTTTTTTTTAATAATATAGATATTAAAGAAAGCACTGTGGTGCGGGTTTGTATAAGCAGGTCAGATCTCATGCTGTTGTGCTAATGATGCTCTTTCTTAGGCAATCTGTGTGTTATTCATACAGTGTGACAACAAAATACATGCTATTAGCTCCACCTACCCAACCCACAAGAGCTAAAGCCCTGCCACGGGCAGGAGCACTGCCAGTCTTGTGGGATAAGACTTAGAGTTTTATCCTCTGAGCTCAACCTCACCTTGAACTCCCGTTCAGAACTCCGAATTTCCGTTCTGTGAGATGCTTTTTTGGGGGACAAATGTCGGACAAATTTTCGTGGATCTGGTATGAGGGCAGATATCTTAGATTGTGTTAAAAATAGTCAGTGGCAGTTGGACAGACTGAATAGCAGGCTGTACACTGTGTTTAAGTAGAGGTTGCCTGCCTACCCCACTTGTGAGGCTGAATATTTTGCATGCGAGTAAGTGGTAGGCTGAGGGCTAGCCTGTAAATCAGAAGCAGTCATCAGGGCCACATTATTGACTAATCACTGTAATCACGACCCCCTGCTTCCTCCCACCCCCGCGCATGCAAAGACACTGTCAAACAGAGTAGTCATCTTACTATCTTGTAGCTCAGCTGGTTTCATGCGTGTTGGAACCTCTATCCGTTTCGCATGTTCACCGACACTCCGTCGCGCATTATAGAGGAGCTGGATAGTGTGTCTCTTACTCAGCAAAAGCTACTTGACAAATGTGGGAGTTAAGCTCCAAATTAACCTGTCCTATAAAAAACACACAATCAAACAGATCCCATGACACTCCTTTATAAATAACCCTTCAGTATCGATCAAGACATTCTTGGGTTTCCAGACAGAGTTTCTTCTTCCTCTCATGGCTGTAATGATGACAATGTTCTCCAGAAATAATTTAACCTTCACTTCCTCTCAGGAAGAGAGGTGTCTTCTGGGATGCTTTGTTTAGAGTTTTACACTGCATTACATTTGAAACATCAAATGATGACTGAAAGTATCTTAATCCTAGTTTATCTATTTGAATTTTATAGTTTTCCTCCCTTACGTCAGTAAGGTGTTTCTCAAGTAGTTCAACAGAGAGAAAACAGAAAAAGGGCCTATCAAGCAATATTGTTTGCGCAAACAACACACTTCACCCTACTCTGAGGGAAGAGCTGAGAGCTTGGCCTGTTGTAATTGTTTCTGAAAGAACACATTACTGAGTCATTCGAGCATCCGACCAAGGTTCGCAGATAAAAGAAGATGGATTTAACACTTTAACTCCTGAGTCACAGGCCGTTTGCTGGATTAGTGGTTTGTAGAGTAAAGGAGCTGTCCATGGTGCTGCTCTGAAACATGAATCAGCGTTAGCAAATATTCATTAGTTCTTTCCAGATAAAATCGCTCATTCATGTGTTTTTTCATAGAAAAATGTTTCATTTTTGTTTTCCTGGTCTTTGAACATATGAACTTTCCAGTTTTTGTAATACAGGTAAATCCACCTCACCCTGCAGATTAAAAGGCAAATCCTCATGTTCGGCCAGATTGCTTTCAGTAAACAGTTTTTCCATATATATATTATTTGTGATTGTTTTCAGATCCTTGGTTCAGTGCCAAGACAGTAATTCTGTGGGCAGTGAATTTGAATTAAAAAATCGAACAGATATTTCTGGCCAAACTCACCATAAAAGCCAGATGTTCCAAGGACCAAAGCAGCTCACATTTCACTTTACATTAGTTTAGCTGATTAAAAAATTCACATCCTGCTCATGTACATTGTTGGTTTGGCAGTCTCTTGAAATTGTATATATTCGATATGGGATACTGCAACTCCATGAAAGGGGATAAAAGATCATGTAAAATAATACACTAAATACAAATATGTATTGATTTATGTATTTTAATTTATTACATTGTTCTATGCAATTCTCGATTCTGATCTAGAGCACCATCTACTGGCCAGATGTTTCCTAAAAATGTACCATCATCCATGACAATGCTGTATATTTTTCTGCTCATCAGAGTAAATGAAATTTGCTCTACTTTCATGTATTACTCCGTAAATTCACTCTCTCATTTCATACAAATGCAACTGTGTCACAGTTAAATTGTAGAGAAAATTACTTAAGTATTAATCTTACCGTAATATTGTTGCAGTGTTTATCTTGTTGCTGTTTTTTTAAACAATACAAATAATTTCAACTTAAACCAATATTTCATGAAAAACTGTTACACTGAAAAAAATAGAAACAGTTTTCACTTAGAAATTGCTAGTAAATTTCCCAATTACAAAGAAATGGCAAATAACACATTGAATTAAACATGACATTTTGAAGTAGATAAACTAAACATTAGCTGCCAGGAAAAAAACAACAACAACATTTCAGTGGTTTTAAAATATTACAGAAAGTTTCAAAAGGTTCCAAAAGGTTTATGTATAATATAAAGTCATTCATGTAACAAAAATAATGTAGGAAATGTGGTTTGCAAAGAGCCCACTTCTAAGGTATATGGTACTTTCCTAATAAAATAATTTTTTTTTGTTTATTTTTTGAATTTCGAATTTTTTTTAGATTTAAAAATACTTTTTTTTACATTTCAAAATGTCATTCTGAAAATAAAAAAAGACCATGCCAGTGCTTCTGAATGCCACAGATTCAAAGAGCCTCTTTTAAGGAGCACATCAGCAAGGTAGTACTCTTTCTCTAAGACAGAGTTAAATTAGGGTTAGGTGACTTGAAGGATCTCTTGGTGCTTCCTGTGCTTCCCTGTACACATAAGCCCTGGCCCAATGCCAGAAATCTCCCTGTGTTGAGATCACTGCCCATGTAATCACGTTTATACAGATCCACAGATGAGGACAGTTAACTAATCCTCCTGCCTTTCTCCTTCAGTACTTATCGCTCCTGTCTCTCCTGCGTTGGGAACAAATACAGCCCTACTGCATGTGTTAGCAAAGGCATTAAACAGAGGCCTGTATGATGTACCTTGATATAAATGTTTTTCCCAGAACCACAGTGAAACTGATTAATGAGCTGACCACAGCGACACATCAGGCTGGGAATTCATGTCCTTCAAACTTAAAGTCACCATAAAGTCAGAACACTGCTCTGATTTTAGTGTCGTTCCATCAGCTGTTATAGGTCTGACACAGCTGATAATAGCAGGGTGACTGTGATGGTTTTAGAAAATTTAATAGTAGTAAACAAGGAGCTCTTTTTGATGATAGCGTGTATACACTGAAAAAAGTGTAGTCATTTTAACAGAAAAAGAGTGTAAAAATGCTATTTATTTGTTACTTGTAATACTGTATTTATTTGGTTCATTTTTAAGTTACTTTAATATTTATAGGTGGCGAATGTTATAATTTAAAAGTCAGTACAATGTCATTTTGCTGTAAAGTATTATTAAAATTTTTTCAGAAGTAGGAATTATCAAAAAACACAACATGTACACTTTTTGCTGTAAAACTGCATTGTTAAATGTTGTTAAAATGAAAGTCTGAATAACTAATAAATTACAAGAAATGTATTCTGCATTCCCAGAATTTCTGTATGACCCATCAAATTTGTTAGGATTTTATATGCTTTTTTTTTTTTTTTTGGTACTGTAGTAAAAATGTTTACATACAATCCTTATAGACAGTCCTTTGTTCAGTATGTGATCACTGGGAATTAGTTTTAATGCAGAAAGGTTTTTCTAATATTGTAAAACATTTTCTGACTGGAAAACTACAAAATCATGCAAAATGAATCTCAGCTGGATGGTATATAACATGTCCTGTAGAGTTACCTCAGTGACTCTCTCCCCAGGGATTAAAATCAGCTCTTTTTTACTCTTATCTTCGTGGGTACGTCAACCTCTGACTGGACTTTAGGTCTCTTGGTCACAGCCAGATGCTACTCAACCCTACCTGGCGGGGACAATCCCTGCGTCATGCGATGGCAATTACAGGCTCCCTGGGAGCTATTCAGAGTCCTTTCCTTATACTTCTACTGCATTACACAATGTCAAACACCTCTAGCAGCAAACGTACGCATTCATTTGTGCCTTCCTGTTGACCCCGACATTTGTTTAGCCTGGCTCATCAGTTGTTTAACGTGCTCTAGCAACACTCAATACTTGGGTAATCAATGACAACAAAGTACTCACTTTACTACACAAATGACTCTGATGTAGCAAGCAAAGTTACACTGTTTAGATGCTTTAGATTTTGCCATTTTATAGGCTTTCCTTGCACTGTATCACTGAAGCCCTCACCGAGACTCTTCTTGAATTAACCTTCTTTATAAACTCATACTGAAAAAAAGCATCCTTTGTAATGTAATGTTATTGTTGCAATCAGAACATTGTGACATTTTTCACTCTTGCTTAAAGGGATAGTTCACCCAAAAATGAAAATTCTGTCATCATTTACTTACCCTCAAATAGTTCCAAACCTGTATGAATTTCTTTGTTCTGCCGAACACAAAGGAAGATATTTTGAAAAAAGTGTGTAACCAGGCTGTTTTGGGGCACCATTGACTTCCATAGTAGGAAAAAAAAAAATACTATGGAAGTCAATGGTGCCCCAGAACTGCTCTGTTTCCCACATTCTTCAGAATATCTTCCTTTGTGTTCAGCAGAACAAAGACATTCGTACAGGTTTGGAACTACTTGAGGGTGAGTACATGATGACAGAATTTTCATTTTAGGGTGAACTATCCCTTTAAGAACGTATGGACCTTGCGAAAGGTGTTCACATTGTCGTCTGTGTGGGAGGACATTTCAGGATAATTGTAATAGGATTGAGTTTCTATCTATAGTGAGGATATAGAAAGGTTAGGAGCAGTTACTCAGTCTTTCCCCTCCCTCCACAAGGGAAGAATCAACCAGTAATCTCTTTAGTTTTCCTTAAACATTGTAACATTAAGCAATACTGGGTTGGCAAATTATGTCACAGTGCTTATTGTGTGAAGTTAATGAAATCATCCATTCCTCAGCACAATGATATTTTTAGGAGAGTTAAACAATTTGGATTGGATGTAATATGACTTCTTATTTGTATGTGGTGTGATTAATTCTGGTGTAATATCACGAAGTTGATCAAATGTGCTGAAAATGTAGAAGTGCGTTATGACATCTCTTTCATAAGGGTATTTACGCCACCCACAATGACAGGACAGTGTCAAGGTCAGCTGTTTTATTCTCCACCCATGATCATTATTAATCCCCTCTTAATGCAGTTCCAGTGAATGAGTAACAGTTTCTCGATTTGTTGCTCAATGTCTTTCGTATTACGTTATAGTTTGTTACTTCTTTGAGGATGACATTATAATTTATAAAGTATAATGGCAGCACAATAGTCTAAATGAGGTCCCTTAAACTCAAACTTGAAATATATAAACAATAAACTTTAACATACAATGTGTATTGTATGTAAGCAAAATTGCATGAAAGTAAAAAAGTAAGAAAAGTAAGTAGATGGGTGAACCGAAATCACAAAAAACATTTCATATCATTGAAGGATTTCTGAAGAGGCCTAAAATTGATACAGCAATTTTAAGGCATATTAAGGCTCAATTTACATTTTACATTTTTCAGTTTAAATTAAGACACTCAAGTAGTACCTTTTCCAAAAGTATGATTAATACATTTCTTGACATTGATAAATGTCAGTAAGATAACACGTTGTCCTAAAATTTCAGCAGGAATTGGGTCAGACTTCACACCTACCTGGATAACATTCACAGACTTACATTGTCATTTCAAAAGTTTTGCATTGTTAATGCTTGTTTTTTGTGAGAATGTGATGTTTCCTCTACCTGTAATGCACCAAACAGGAAAATTGATTTGATGAAATGCAATATAATAGCCAGACAAGTAACTCAGTCTGATCAGGGTTATTTGATTACCTTGCAAGAAGATTTAGATAACCTCACGGGACAACCTCCATATTCTAACAAAGTAGCTGATCAATAAGTGCTTGTCAAAGCCATTTGTGAACAGATGTGCAGTAGGAGAATGAGAGAACAGACGATGCAAATCACATTATCCTAATAAGGATGAGGGCACAGTCTCTTTCACTCTCTCATTTTATTTGCTCTTAGTCCCATTAGCCTTTGCTTTATTATTATTATTTTCATATATTCCAAGAAATGTTTCAAATACCTGTAACATTAGTTTTACAGTTGCAAAACTACCTTAGGTAGACTGACTTAAACTTAAGTAATGCTGTATATTTTGATGTGTGGATTTATATATATTCTGAATGAGTATCCAGTGGTCACAATTATTTGGACACTTCAGAGTTTGTATATAGAGTAAATGATGTTACGCCACTAAATGCTCTCCTCTTTTTGTTTTTTGCAGATTCTGGCCATAATATCAATTCTGTTCATCATCCTTTCAACCATTGCACTGTCACTGAACACCCTGCCTGAGTTACAAGTGATTGATGAATTCGGACAATCCAATGACAACCCGAACCTGGCCCATGTTGAAGCCGTTTGCATCGCCTGGTTCACTATGGAGTACCTTCTCCGCTTTTTGTCTTCTCCCAACAAGTGGAAGTTCTTCAAGGGGCCACTGAATGTCATTGATCTGCTGGCTATCCTTCCTTATTATGTCACAATATTCCTCACAGAATCCAACAAGAGTGTCCTCCAGTTCCAGAATGTGCGGAGGGTAGTTCAGATCTTCCGGATCATGAGAATCCTGAGAATTCTGAAACTCGCGAGACACTCAACTGGTCTCCAGTCTCTTGGTTTCACGCTGAGAAGAAGCTATAATGAACTGGGACTGCTGATATTGTTTTTAGCCATGGGCATCATGATCTTCTCCAGTCTGGTGTTCTTTGCTGAGAAAGACGAAGATGCTACAAAATTCACCAGTATTCCTGCTTCATTCTGGTGGGCAACAATTACTATGACAACTGTAGGTTATGGGGATATCTATCCCCAAACCCTTCTGGGCAAAATAGTGGGTGGTCTCTGTTGTATCGCAGGCGTGTTAGTGATTGCTCTGCCCATTCCCATTATTGTGAACAACTTCTCTGAGTTCTACAAAGAGCAGAAGCGACAAGAAAAGGCTATCAAACGAAGAGAAGCACTTGAGAGGGCCAAGAGGAATGGAAGCATTGTGTCGATGAACCTGAAAGATGCCTTTGCTCGCAATATGGAACTATTGGATGTCGTGATAGAAAAGAATGAGGAGAAGGGAGCAGACAATCATCTTTCACCCAGTCGCTGGAACTATCAGAAGAACCAAAACTCTGACTCGGGTTCCAAAGGCTTTGATGCGAAATATCAAGAAATAGGTCAGCTTGCTTCTCCAGAAAGTTTATTCAAACCTACTTCAAGCCCTCAGCGTCTGAACGCGAAATCCCTCGAGCAAATGTACAACCAGATGACAGCCGCCTCATCCATGAGCAGCGGCGGACCTTCGGCTTCCAAAGCGAGCACTATTGTAAAAGAAGAAGAGATGGAGATGAAGGTAGTGCAGTGCGAACCGCGGCACAAAGAGAGACCCATCACTGAGATAAGAAGCCTGTCCAGCGTTGACAGTTTCGCCAGCTGTGCCACAGACATCAGTGAGGTAGAGAGAAG
>JAFVLL020007705.1:0-41835 GCA_021397915.2 Tor tambroides
AGAGAAAGTATTGAAATATATATTTTCCTCCCTGTGTTTCCTTCCTGCTGTGAGCTACTGAAATGAGCTGCACTGTGAAACAGCGAATCAGAGCAGAGCCGCACTGTGAAACAGCCAATCAGAGCAGAGCTGAACGTTATTATTCATGACCCTTCCAAATAAGCCAATAACAGACCATTTCATTATAGGGAGAAATCCTAGGGTTGTAAATGCACATGTAAAACCGAATTCTTGCCCTTACCTAAGCCACATACGTTCTATGTAGATATCAGAGAACAATTTAAAATATTGTATAGATGCATTCTATGCCTCTTTCAGCCACCAGTAGCCACTGTTCAGCAAGGTCAAGTGACTTTAAACATACCATGCGTATTACTTGATGATGACCACATATGATTGCTCTTTAATTAAAACTAAGGTCTCATTTATGCTGGTGAACAATAATCCAGATAAGAGGAGCTAAGTGGCTGATGTAAACCTAAAAGGCAAACCCACTGACGCATGCTGTAATGTGCTGTATTCATTAGTACATTCACATTTCAAGTGCTTAACATGTTGAGAACGACACTATTATGCAGCATTAGAGATGCACAGAACCACAACACAGAACAACAGAGCGCCGGCGCTCACCTGTATATGTGGATGCACCGTCTGGAAGCATCATTATGTTTGTGTGTGTGGATGATTTAGATTAGGAATGACATATACTAAGGAGAATACATTTGGGATCTGTAACCCCTGGCCTTCTTTCTCCTCTTTCTCTCTGTTTTCTCATAAGCCTCATGCAGAACTCATGCAATGTGTTTGTGTGAATCTGTGGTTTTACCAGCTATATAGAAAATTTACATGAATTTCTCATTTGTGTATTTATATAGTATGGGATTTTTATGTGGTTTTAGAACATTGTACTCCAGTGGTTTCACATGTAACAAAATGGTTTTTCATGTGAATATCAAGATGTTTTAAGATTAAATCTATTTAAAATTAAATTTACAATATCAGTCAATATCAATAAATGTAGACTGATTTTGGCTCATAATTGTAACAGTATCAACGTGTGTGTGTGCGCCTGGTATTTATCACGTCATGGGGACCAAATATCCCCACAAGGATAGTAATACCAGTAAATTTTGACATTGGGGGGACATTTTTTAGGTCCCCATGAGGAAACAAGCTTATAAATCACACAGAATGAAGTTTTTTGAAAATCTAAAAATGCAGAAAGTTTCCTGTAAGGGGTATGTTTAGGTGTAGGGCAATAGAAAATATGGTTTGTACAGTATAAAAACCATTATGCCTATGGAATGTCTCCATAAAACATGGAAACACAACATGAGTGTGTGTGTGTGTGATATTAACTTTTTTTTGTTTTTGACTTTTTACTTATTTAGATAATTAAAATAAAAAACAAAAAATAAATCTACTCAATATCAATAAGTTATATATATATATATATATATATATATAATTTTGTACATTTTACCTTTGAGATTTGCTAAAGATTACATTTAATTGTGTTATGGTACAGTAATTTAAATAAATAAAAAGCAATAGGCCATGCACAACTAAATATCTAATATCAGTCAGTATCAATAAATGAAAAAGTATCCAATATCAGCCGATAATTGTTGATATTAATTTACTTTTGTTTTAGACTTATTTTTACCTATTTACAAAAAAATACTATGCAATTTGTAATATTTTGTCTAAATAATTAAAAATATAATGCAAACAGTTATGTGTATATATGCATATATTTATTTGCTAAAATGTGTGCATATATAATATACATTTGCTAAAGATTGCATTTAATAGCGTTATTAAATTTTAAAGTTAATGTTAGATGATTGTAAAGGTAATTTAGATTAATTTTAGGGAAATGCACCACTAAATATTCAATGTCAGTCAATATTTATACATTTACAGGTGCTTCTCAAAAAATTAGAATATCGTGAAAAAGTGAAACTTTCATATATTCTAGATTCATTACATGTAAAGTAAAACATTTCAAAAGTTTTAATTTTGATGATTAGATCTTCTAGCTCATGAAAGTCAAAAATCCAGTATCTCAAAATATTAGAATATTTACATTTGAGTTTCATTAAATGGCCATCCCTACACTATAAATTCCGGCTATCTCTTGTTTTTTGAAACCACATTAATGGGGAAGACTGCTGACTTGGAAATGGTCCAGAAGACAATCATTGACACCCTCCACAAAGAGGGTAAGTCACAGAGGGTCATTACTGAAAGGAGTGACAGAGTGCTGTATCAAAGCATATTAAATGCAAATTTGACTGGAAGGAAGAAATTGGGTAGGAAAAGGTGCAGAAGCAACAGTGATGATCGCTAGCTTGAGAAGACTGCCAAGCAAAGCCGATTCAAACACTTGGGAGAGCTTCACAAGGAGTGGACTGAAGCTGGAGTCAGTGCATCAAGAGTCACCACGCTCAGACGTCTTCAGGAAAAGGGTTACCCAAGCCACTTATGAAACAGAAACAACATCAGAAGCATCTTACCTGGGCTAAGGAGAAAAAGAACTGGACTGTTGCTCAGTGGTCCAAAGTCCTCTTTTCAGATTAAAGTAAATTTTGCATTTCATTTGGAAATCAAGGTCTGCAGTCTGGAGAAAGACTGGAGAGGCACAGAATCCAAGCTGCTTCAAGGTCAGTGTGAAGTTTTCGAAGTCAATGATGATTTGGGGTACCGTGACGTCTGCTGGTGTTGGTCCATTGTGTTTTATCAAGTCCAAAGTCAATGCAGCCGTTTATCAGGAGATTTTGGAGCACTTTATGCTTCCATCTGCTGACAAGCTTTATGGAGATGCTGATTTCCTTTTCTAGCAGGACTTTAGCATCTGCCCACAGTGCCAAAACCACTTCCAAGTGGTTTGCTGACCATGATATTACTGTACTTGATTGAGCAGCCAACATGCCTGACCTGAACCCCATATGGAATCTATGGGATATTTTCAAGAGAAAGATGAGAAACAGTCGATTTTAAAAATCCAGACGAGCTGAAGGCTCAGTAGTGCCTCAGCAGTCCCACAGGCTGATCGCTTCCATGCCACCCCTCACTGATGCTGGAATTTTTGTGCTAAAGGAGCCCTGACCAAGTATTGAGTGCATAAATGAACATACTTTAAAGATCTTGAACTTTTCTGTTTTGCAAATCCTTTTTTTGATTGATCTTAGGAAGTATTCTAATATTTTGAGATACTGGATTTTTGACTTTCATGAGCTGTAAGCTCTAATCATTGAAATTAAAACAAAAAACTTTTGAAATGTTTTACTTTACATGTAATGAATATAGAATATATGAAAGTTACAAAGAGAAATGAACTTTTTCACAATATTCTAATTTTTTGAGATGCACCTGTATATATATATATATATATATATATATATATATATAGATAGATTTTCCATTAGGAAAATGAAATATAGGCCCAATTTTTTTGTGTGTGTTGTTGAATTCTTTTCATAATATACATCATATGCATATCTTCATAATGCATTATATGCATTCAGAAGATTAATATAAATTTAGTATTGCATTAAATGTGTGTTTTTTGCAGAAAACATGCCACCCTTTATACTCCCTCCATATGCTGGAAAATGGTGATGCTGAGGCCCCTCTTTTGTCGTCATTATCCGCGTGTGTCAGTGCATGGGGAGGGTAGGAGGAGGAGAAATGGGGGAAACCAAAGAGAAGGAAGCAGGAAGGCGGTGTAAGAAAGCGCGAGAAGATTAGAACATGATTGGCTAAAGGAGGATTAAAAACTCAGCCCAGTTGGCCGAGGTTCAGCTCCTTCTCCTGTCGTGTGTAAGCGTGTGTCTGAGTATTTACGAGTGGAAGCCTGTATGTTACACATATGTGTGTGCTTGCATCTCTCTTGCTCTCTCTCTAGCATGACCTGTGGTCATACATGACTTTCAACACATATCAAGGCAGACCAGCAGAACAGGTTAGAAAGAGCAAACAGAAGTGGGAGGGGAGAGAGAGAGAGAGAGAGAGGTAGAGAGAGAGAGAGAGGGCAGCGAGAAAGACTTTGTCAGAGAAAGGCATAAAGGCATCGGAGTAAAAGAGAAAGGGAAGCTCGTCTCTGTGTGTGTATTTGTGAAGACAGCTGCAAAAGGAAGTAAGATTAAGGAAATGTTGTTTGGCACAATACTGCAACAGATTGTTCTTTGTTTGGCTTATGAAATTCAAGGAAATGCATGCATATGTGTTATGTATTATGTGAGAATCCTTTCTTGCCGTAACACGTTGTGTTTATGTAACTTTCTGCATGATCCAGCTCTGCATTCACATCAACCAATATTGTTCACACTTCAATATTTATTCATAAGCAAGATGGTGATTGAAATTCGCACATCCCGCACACAGCATGCGCAAAGTGTTAATTCGCTGCTTTCGTGTTAACAGCACACTTCAGTTTACTAAATCTAGCTGCAATCTATAATTAAGCAAGGGACTTAAATATTCATGTGGCCTAGCAATCAGAGCTCCTTCTTGCTTAAAGTCCTGAGGTCTCTGGCAGGCCACGCGGTCGATATCAGCACGTGTGGAGGAGCCGACAGAAGCTGTAAAACTGGCCACTTCAGAGAGACACTTCTTTCAGTCTTTCGGCCTGTCTGGTTCTTTTAGGGGGTTTTATTTTCAGCTGCAGGTCTGAACGGTGATACCATCTTTAATTAAAGCACGCTCTGACAGCACACAGGCTCGTACTGTCACCACTGCGTCTCACTGTGTGACTCCAGCGGATCGTGCCTGGGGTTCTTTATGAGCGGCCCATTGTGTCTGCACAGAAAGCCGGAGCAGAAGTCCTTATTCTGAGCTTTACTAATAGGAATGTATTAGGATCAGTGTCATTTTGGCAGCACTGTAATAACTCCAGCATGTGGCAGTATATTGCACTTAATTGTACTCTTGAAAAAGAGGTTTCTTTAAAGGTAAAGGTTATTTGAAAAGAAAGGCTCTTTTTAAAGGGATACTTTGTCCAAAAATGAATATTCTGTCAGCATTTATTCACCCTGTATGAATTTCTTTTTTCTGTGGAGCACAAAGAGATAAAAGAAGATATCTTTAAAAATGTCAAAAAGGGTTTTGTTTTGTTTATTTATTTATTTACATTCCAAAGCTTTTTGTGTTTTGCAGAAGAAATAAATTCACAAACAGGATTCAAACAACATGAGGGTGAGTAAATGATGACAACTGAATGAAATTTTCATTTTGGGGTGAACTATTACTTTAAGAAACATTTTTGTTTGTATGGAGTTTGTATGGAGTATGGAGCTGAGTTTAAACTTAATTTCATTTTTTTGAGATTAAAAAGTTATTAGAATTAAATTATACACTACCGTTCAAAAGTCAGTAAGATTTTTAAAGTATTTTAATTGAGCAAGGATGCTTTAAATTGATCAAAAGTGACAGTAAAGACAGTTGTGATATTACAAAATAAAAATAAATCATTTCTAAATAAAAAAAAATCTCAACATTGCTATCCGGATAGAAGGATAATTATGAAATCCACATAATAGAAGGATTTCTGAAGGACTGTCTGACACTGAAGACTGGTAGTCTAGTGTATCAAGTAATGATGCTGAAAATTCAGCTTTGCATCACAAGAATAAATGACATTTTAAAATATTTTTAATTAGCAAACTGTCATTTTAAATTGCAATGTTATTTAACTTTTTTACTATATTTTTGATCAAATAAATGCAGCCTCGGTGAGCAAGGGAGACTTTCAAAAACATTAAAAAAAAAAATGTATCAACCGACTTATCAGTATAGTCGTGTAGGTGTGAAAAACAGATAAGTATACATCACTTCAACCAATGATGATTAGATCTTCTAGAAAAGGTGAAGTTGGCATGATCGTACAGTAGTTAAAGTGTGAAAAACTATCAGGGTAAGGGTTAACATAAATATTTAGCCATATAAAATTGGCTGTTAAAACACGCATGAAAAAACCTCTGAATAATAATTTTGCAAGCCATTATAAGCCATACTCTGTTCATGTGAATGGTAAATCAGCTGTGGGATGAAGCTGTGCTAATTCATTTCCTTCCCTAGTCATGAGGCCAAATCTTGCACAGCACAGAAAAAGGAGCTTTCACTGTTTTCTAGAACAACTGGACTGAAACAGGAGAGGGGGATGGAGACTCTGGCAGTCCACACCACTGAAAGTTTTTTAACCCTGTCCTCCATTTTGTCTTTTTTCTATGTATTTCTTTTTTTGTGTCAGTTTTTTTTTTTTACATGGCCAATCTGATTATCAGTGATTATTTGTAACATCTTAAATGTCCTTGCAAATATAGCTAGGCACGTGCTGGGGATGTGCATATCATGTGAACTTGCATCATAATATGGCTGATAGAGTTGTGGGTATTTACACAGGTGTGGCCGTATGTCATAAACACACATAAGATAATCAATAATTTAGATCCAAAGGTTGCGTTGCTTTAAGCTGGAGTAAGGTCAACAATGAATTGACAGTGAGTTTTGAAGTAAGTCTCACAAAGCCTATTGTATTTCTTTCCAAAATTAATAATAAAAAAGAAATAATACATAAAAATTATATCATATATCAAATGATATATTATTTTAGATTTGATAGGATTTCTCTCCACAATAAAAATCAATATACAAAAATGAAAGAAAATAATTACATAAAATAATAAAAATAATTTTGCCATTGTGACATTATTTCTATCACAATCAAGGACTTTTTTCATTACAGTCACATGAAAAAATCTCTTTCTAACCTTAATGCAAAAATAAATAAATAAATAAAATTCCTGTGCTATTTAAGTATCATTCATATAGTATTATAGTCTTTATTAATATTTTGAATGTGTTTTTATTTTTTCTATATTCCATTTTCATTTTAGTTCAAATTTTAGTCATTTTAGTAAGTATGTTTATGTGTGTGTTTCTTTTTAATGACGAAATAGTTTTAATTTTTATTCCAGATTTAGTTGTAGTTATTATAGTAGGCCACATTAAGCTAAACTAAATGAAAATGAGAAATGCTGCCTTGGCAACTAGCTGAAATAAAACCGTTTTTTTTTTTCTCGATTTGACTTTCAGTTAACGTTTGTTAACTAAAATGTTTATCAATGATTTTAGTTTTACAATTTCACTAACCCTGATCCAGATCCATTACAGTAAAAAGAATTTTGAAAATATAACTGAAAATAAACAAGTACATACATACTCACATAATAACAATATGCTTAATTGTCATGAAAATACTGATAGATAAATAAATTCAAATAAAATTATTATTCTGAGACACACTTAATTTTCTTTCAACAATATATTATTTCATACTTTGGATTTAGGAGTGGAATATAAAAAACAAAGGCATGTTTTAGCAGGCTTTGTGAGATTTACCCTTTCGCCTTCACCCGTTTTTCCCCTGATTTACACTGATGCCATCTCTGTTTTTGTGTAATTCTTTCTGACATTGCTTTGAAGTCTCACCCTTGAATTGTGTTGCTGTTAATGTCATTTTTTTCTGCTGACCTTAATCATTTATTCTCTTTGTGAATATCTTTCACAGGATGCTGTGGAGTGTGTTGGCAGTGACGCTGGTTTCAGCAGCTGTCCTGTACGTCCTCTATCACTGGCTGATCCCTGCAGCTGTGCGGCGCAGTGGCTGGCTGGCACTCCTCTGGCACGTTGTCATCCTTGAGCGGCTCCTTGACATCATGACGGGATCATCGCGACCTCAGGTGACCCTCACCGTCAATCACACATACATCACTCACGTATGCAGGAATCCAACTGCAGTGATTTGATGCACGTTTATGATGTTCAAAGAGGCCAAAGAGTCACTATTGAGAGAAACATTTTTTGAACATGGTACCACAGAAATACAGTGTTTTTTGTACCATGGTCATGTACCATTAAAATACTGTCTTTTGGTAAATCTACAAAGCCTGTAAAGAAAATGTCTGGGTTATATGCTATCTGATTCTGGGTTGAATGATATTTATATATCTAAAGCGTTGGTTATTATGGAGGATTCATCTTCTCCCTTACACTCTCAATTTCAGTTTTACCTACAAGGAAAAGATTTCGATGACCTGGGGCAAGTAATAATGTGTACCAGATGTCATTTGTGACAACTGATGTTAGAATATTAAATGTCGAGACATGAATATGAGTACGTGTAAATACGTATGCACATTGATTGCATTGTGTGTTGAAGTGTAATGTAGATGAATTTCTTTTGCATTTTTTGTATGTATATATTTGTTTTTGTGTTGTGTTGATGTGTATGGTGAAGCCAAAGATGAATTTCCGTTTGTGGACAATAAAAACAACTAACTAACTAACTAACTAACTATATTCCTATAATCAATTAAAAATAATGTTTAAAGGTATTACGTAAATATTATCAAATTATTTACAACTAAACATTCTCTTTTTATTTATTATGAAAAAATATATTCTCCATTAAGAAAATGAGACCTATTTTCATACTTATTCGTTTACATTTATTATACAAAGCGACTCACAAATAAAAGGCTTTTTTTTTCTTTTTTAGGTATTTTTCATTGTTCATTATATATATAAAATATTGTATTTATGTATTATTAAAAATTATACTTCCATTAAGACAATAAAACCACAAATGAATCACAATTAATAACATTTTCATTATAATTAATAATGATTTATTACATATTTATTATAAATATATTCATTGTTAAATATATATTATTTATTTAATATTAAAATGATATTTTCCATTAAGACAATGAAACCACAATGAATCACAATTAATAACATTTTTATTACATATATTAAAATATATTCATTATTAAATATATTATTTATTTTTTATTAAAATTATATTTTCCATTAAGACAAATCCATGGTACATGCATACGCTAATCATTAAGTATCAGTTCCTTCTGACATCTGTCCCACGGTACAGCTACAGTACATTTTTAAGGGAATGATGATAAACAGGATTTTTCAATAATAGATTTTGAAAGCAAGAGTAATTAATGGCCTCCTGTTATTTTTCTTTATTTTTCAACTGTTGTTCTCTGGCTTTGCTTTGCTCAAGAACCCTATTGATCATGGCTGATTTTTATGAACACAGCGCATGCTAAAAGCCGTTCAGAAGAACGCCACAAAAGGAGACCCTGAAAGCGTCATCTCAGCCATCGATTATTACTGCCGGCACAAAGAATGGGCCATGAACGTGGGCGATGAAAAAGGTAGCAACCTGTTTTCCCTTCCCTTGCCTCCTTCTCCACTCGCTTTCTAATTTTCTCACCATTAGCTTGATATTTTTTTTGCTTTTATTATGCTCTTTTCTGCTCTTGAGTAAATGTCTTTAGGGTTGCTCACAGCCAGCTGTTCTGAACGAGAAGTGATGGCAGTCTCCTGTCTACTGGGTCAATATGCTCTCTGCATGGCCGCACACAAACACACAAGTTGCATGTATGCATCTCACACAATCAACAGCAGCAATTAGATGCACTGATGCATCATGGGACTGAGGATGTGCTGTAAATCTTTTATACAATATACAAAGGTATTATATTTTGATTGTTGATAGTTGACAGACATTGGTGGAACATGTCCATCATTTGAATTTGAGGGGAACTGACTTCATATATTCACTAAAAATCACCAAAACATCGGGTGATTAAAAGACATTGAGTAAAAACACTGGAAAAAAATCATTTTCTTAGTTAGTATTTTTGTTTTGTTTTCCAGTACAAATATTACATTACATTTGAGAGGCAAAATTACTTTAGATATTAACAAAATGTTTCAAAATTCATATCAAAATTTACTTATTATCACTGAGATAATATTATACTTTTTATTAATAAATTGAATTAGGTTTTATTTTCATATTTTCCATTTTTATTTTAATTTTAATTAGTTTTAGTACTTTTGATGCTTTTTATCTTTGTTTTATTTTGTTTATTTTGTGTATCATTTTTAAATTTCAGTTTTAGTTTTAGTTAATTTAGTACATTTAGTCAAACTAAATAAAAAAGGGAGATGTTGCCTTTGCAGTTAACAGTAATAAAATAAGTTCAAGGTTTTTTATATTCTATTTCAGTTGAAGTTTATTTTATTTCAATAACGATTTTTTTTAATGGTTTTGGATTTAAGTATAATAATTAAGTATAATAATGGATTAAGAAAAATACACTTAATACCAATATAAACTTGATAAGATTTTTTTTTTTTAAATTAAAAATGGTATAGAAACTTTCCCTTAGAAACTGCTGGTAAATTTCACAATTAATTACAATAAAACAGCAAGTAACATATTGAATAAAATGTGAAATTTTGAGGTAGAAAGGCTGAAATAGAGGTTTACTGTAAAACATACAGGTGCATCTCAATAAATTAGAATGTCGTGAAAAAGTTAATTTTTTCTTGTAAGTTATTTCAAAAAGTGAAACTTTCATATATTTTAGATTCATTGCATGTAAAGTAAAACATTTCAAAAGTTTTTTTGTTTTAATTTTGATGATTAGAGCTTACAGCTCATGAAAGTCAAAAATCAGTATCTCAAAATATTAGAATATTTACATTTGAGTTTCAATTAATGGCCAAATTCCGGGTATCTCTTCTTCTTTGAAACCACAATAATGGAGAAGACTGCTGACTTGGCAATGATCCAGAAGACGAACATTGACGCCCTCCACAAAGAGGGTAAGTCATAGAGGGTCATTACTGAAAGGTGTGGTTGTTTACAGAGCGCTGTATCAAAGCATATTAAATACAAAGTTGACTGGAAGGAAGAATTTGGGTAGGAAAAGGTGCACAAGCAACAGGGATGACGGAAAGCTTGAGAATACTGTCAAGCAAAGCTGATTCAAACACTTGTGAGAGCTTCACAAGGAGTGGATTGAAGCTGGAGTCAGTGCATCAAGAGTCACCACGCTCGCTACCAAGCCATTTCTGAACCGGAGACAACGTCAGAAGCGTCTTACGTGGACTGTGGAGAAAAAGAACTGGACTGTTTGTCAGTGGTCTAAAGTCCTCTTTTCAGATGAAAGTAAATTTTGCATTTCATTTGGAAATCAAAGTCCCAGAGTCTGGAGGAAGAGTGGAGAGGCACAGAATCCAAGCTGCTTGAAGTCTAGTGTGAAGTTTCCACAGTCAGTGATGATTTGGGCTGCCATGTCATCTGCTGGTGTTGGCCCACTGTGTTTTCTGAAGTCCAGTCAACGCAGCCATCTACCAGGAAATTTTAGAGCACTTCATGCTTCCTTCTGCTGACAAGCTTTTGGAGATGCTGATTTCATTTTTCCAGCAGGACTTGGCACCTGTCCACACTGCCAAAGGTACCAAAAGCTGGTTCAATGACCATGGTGTTACTGTGCTTGATTGGCCAGCAACCGCTTGATCTGAACCCCATAGAGAATCTATGGGGTATTGTCAAGAGGAAGATGAGAGGCACCAGACCCAACAATGCAGATGACCTGAAGCCTGCTATCAAAGCAACCTGGGCTTCCATACCACCTCAGCAGTGCCACAAACTGATCACTTCCATACCACGCAGAATTGAGGCAGTAATTAAAGCAAAAGGAGCCCCTACGAAGTATTGAGTACATATACAGTAAATGAACATACTTTCCAGAAGGCCAACAATTCACTAAAAATGTTTTTTTTTTATTGGTCTTATGAAGTATTCTAATTTGTTGAGATAGTGAATTGGTGGGTTTTTGTTAAATGTGAGCCAAAATCATCACAATTAAAAGAACCAAAGGCTTAAACTACTTCAGTCTGTGTGAACTGAATTTATTTAATACACGAGTTTCACAATTTGAGTTGAATTACTGAAATAAATGAACTTTTCCACGAGATTCTAATTTATTGAGATGCACCTGTACTCCAATATGCTCTTTGTTTTATTTACAACTTCAATTTTTTACAGATGTTTTTTTCCTTGTTTTAAGGCAAAAATTTACTTAATTTTGCATAATTTCTTAGAAAACAAGACAATATCTTGTCATTTTGTATTGTGAGTCATTTTGCTTCTCAAGTAAATACTGTATATCTTGATCTAAGAATGTCTAAATTTTCGCAGTTGAAAACAAGACCAAATATACTGAGGAAGAAAAGCTTTTTTGCAATGAATGATGCACTTCAATTAGTTTTGAGAAAAGCATGTGCATAATCTGTTGCTTCTTCAATAGATATTTTGTTATCTAATGCAGTGGTATTCACAGAGTTAAGTGTTCGAATACTTTTAGTGCCACTATATGACACCAAACAATGAACATCAGTTTGATATTGTCCCTATTAGCAGCTCAATTTCATGTGTGACAACAGGCACTGATGAATAAACGATTGTGCGGAGCTGCTAATGGGGCGGAAGGACTCTAATGATATTTCAACTATGTCATTAGCCACCTCATTGATTAGTGTCCTCAGTTATCCTCTGTTTGAGTTCTGTGTCTCTCTGAAGGGCTCATACTGGATTCAGTGTTGACGGAGGTAAACCCCAGCATGGCTCTGGAGCTCGGAACGTACTGCGGCTACTCCACCGTTCGGATCGCTCGACTGCTGTCCCCTGGCTCTAAACTCATTACAGTCGAATTCAACCCAGCTTTTGCCGCAGTTGCTCATCAGATCATCACCTACGCCGGCCTTCAGGACAAGGTGAGAAAAAGAGTTAGTACGCATGGACTACACTGGGGAAAAAAAACTGATGCAGGCTTTACTTTGAAACAATTTTCACTCAGAAATTGCTAGTAAATTACAAAGAAACTACAAGTAACAGAAATAAAAGTGAAATTTTGAAGTAGAATAACTGAAATGGCATTTTCTTGCAAAATATAATCCAATAATCTTTGGGGGGGGTTCCAGAGTATACTTGGTATAAATTATTCATGCTCTGCTTACTGCCTACTATTTTTTAAATAATATGAGTAGTATGTACAATACATGCAAACTATGCAAAATGCAGCAATAAAGTGTTAAATTATAATATGCTACATTATTACCACGATCTTGCACGTTTAATTCACCAAATAGCATCAAATTATCATCTAATTTCTATCCAAAGATTTTTAATCCAAAAACGTCTGAGAAAAAGTTAAGATGGCGGTAAATGGTGAATAATCTGGTTCATTCCTTACATTTGACACATTCAAAAACCGAAGGTACGATTTACAAAATCTGATCGCACGGATTGGAAATTCGTGAGTACGGTTTATTAATCCGTGGGCACGATTTGTTAAACCGAGGGAACAGTTTAAGAATTCGTGAGTACGGTTTATAAACTGAGGGGACGGATTGCAAAACCGTTGCCACGGATTGGTTTTTTTTCCTACAGGTGACTTCCCGGGCTCCGTAGTTTGCTGAGTGGGTACGAAATTCCGCGAAAAAGACGGATTGCTTTACTGCAACAACAAACGCACGTTTATAGAGACAGAGCGCATTTAGGCCACGCCCACACCGGGGGGGGGGGGGTGATCGACAATCCAACGCTCTCCATTGACTTTGTATTGCGGGAAGCTGCTTCCTTGTCATTTCTGATTTAAAACAAAAAACAGAACAATGCCTAAAAGCTGTTGTGTGACACGCCCCCAAAGTGTGGGCGTGGCCTAAATGCGCTCTGTCTCATCCACTGTAATTACGACAGTTGTATATTTAACTGTAGGGGGCTCCAAAATACACAAAACTACATAGTTGCTTGGGACTAAAATATGTATTTTAAAGATAACAACGCTTTCTTTGTTCTGTTTTTCAAAGGTTACACTAGTGGAGGGACCCTCTGGTGATTTAATCCCCAAAATGAAGGAACGATTTGGAATAAAATCCTTCGATTTCGTGTTTCTGGACCACTGGAAAGATCGTTACGTACCAGATACCAAACTTATTGAGGTGAGAAGCACAAAAATATATTATTATTTGCTTTTGTACCCATCAAGAAATGATTCTAACATATGGAAAATTACAAACATATTTATTTTATAACATTGTAGGACTGTGGTCTACTCAGAAAGGGTACTGTCCTGTTGGCTGACAACGTCATTTGTCCCGGAGCCCCGGAATATTTGAAATATGTGAGGAACAGCCCACGCTATGAAAGCCGATACTACAAATCCAACCTGGAGTACACCAAAGTCGAAGATGGCATGGAGAAATCTGTGTTCTTAGGATGAGAAAGGTCTTATTTTACAAGCAGATGTACATGAAAACAGGGTGGCACAAGGGGAAAAAGAACAAGCCATTTCCTCTGTACCCAGTGTTTGAGTCTTGTGATGCCATGTCTACTAAATCAGACAAACTGACGTTTTTGTCCTTAACAAAACCCACATGCCACAATGTAATGCTGTGAAATCTCCTGAAATACACCATTTCTGCTGAGCTATGGTTTAAGATATTTTACAAAATGACCTACTGATATATTGTATTGGATTTTTCAGGAGAGTGAGTGATTGTATTGTTTGATGAAGCTATGAAATTCAGTCTCTTGTTTTTCCTAAGCAAAGAATGTCACAGAGGTCCTTCAATGTAATTTTTTTTCAATATTTTTCACCCATATTTTTCTTGTTTTTCCAGTACAAATATCTAAACATTTTTAATTAAGATATATAAGACACATTTACTTGAGAAGCAAAATGACATCAGATATTTAGTCCTGTTTTCGAAAAATGTATCAAAATTGAGTTTTTGCTTAAAACAAGAAATAATGTCTGGCAATGGAGTAATAAAATATATTTTTTTCTTGTTTTTACACGTAATTATGATATATTTTTCAGAAAACAAGACATAATTTGTATTCTGAAAAAACATCTAGTTTTTAGAATGTTTAGATATTTTTGCTGGAAAACAAAAAAATATTGAGTAAAAGCTTTTTTTGCAGTGTTTAAATTGATATTGTAATAATAAAATAAAAGTTTAGATTCAATATATATGACAATTTGTATATAAAGACTATTTTATTAATATGAAAATAACATTAATAATTCATTTGAATCCCCAAAACTAACCCAATGACAGTTTCTAGGTTCAAATGACTAAAAGTAATTAAAGAATTACTTTTGCAAATTTTTCAAACAGGTATGGGATAGAATTAGAGAACAATTTAATGAATGAACAATGCATTATGCTTTCAGAAGACATTAAGCCTCTTTTCATGGGAAAATAGAGCACTGGTTTTACAGTGGTGGGGCATTTTTGTGTGAGATATAGAGTGTTTTTATTTTGAATGTATGAAACTGTCAATCAGAACAATCTATATAGAGTTTATATCTGGTCTGTGTCAAAAACATAGGAGTAGAGCATTTGTTTAAAGATTGTATGTTGAACAACATGTATACAAATACAGAAAAAAATGTCTGAAAAATTGATGATTCACCAAAACTTGAATGTAAATTCGTTCTCAGCATATCAATCCTGAGCCCTTCCACTACTGAAGATTTTGGCCAGCAGGGAAACGTTAGATTGAGCTTTGTCCTGGATAGTTTTGCTCTTCTCTTGTGCCTTCTGGAGGTTCTTTTTGGACAAGCCTTTGTTCTTAAACCGTTTCAGGTGGATCTCTTTTTCTGTAGGTTGCTGTTTGCAGTCCCACGTCTTCTCCTCTACGGCCTCTCCCTTCTTCTCCTTCTTCTTCCTTAGGTTCTCCAGCTTCTGGCTCTTTTCCACACTAGCGAGGTAGAAGTTGGTCTCCTTCTTTGCCTGGGAGATTTCTGTTCTCATACGCTGACGATACACCGTCTGCTCATAAGCTAATCTTTCGCTGAGATGACACCACTGGAATCTGTGCAGATACTTGATGAAAGAGACAGAAATAGTAATTATACAGCTGATGAATTTTACATTGTATAAGGAAGGTACTAAAACAATTCAAAACTTCGGGGTCGGTAAGATTTTTTAAATTGTTTTTGAAAGAAATTTCTTATGCTTGCCAAGGCTGCATTTATTTGATTAAAAAATACAGTAAAACAGTAATATTGTGAAATATTATTACAATGTAAAATAATTATTTTCTATTTGATTACATTCACTTTTGATCAATTAAACTCATCCTGGCTGAACATAAGTATTAATGTCTTTAAAAACAGACGTTACCCCAGACGTTTAGAATGGTATAGTATCTGTATTATGTACCTTTATGGACCACAGGTCACTGCTGAAGCGGCTCTTCTTCTTGTTGGCCATGGGTGTGTTGTGCAGACTGCCTGCAACTCTCTTAGCGATGTGCTTGTCTCTGAACTCCACCCAGCCCTCCGTGAAACTGGATGAATTGCTTTCTGCCTTCTTTTTCTTTCTTTTCACACAACGATCTACAAAAGAGTCACAAAAAATGTTAATATGGAAAGTTTGTCAAACATCAGAACATGCACTTTGATACAAGGTATAAATCTGGGGGATTTTCAGCATCATTACTACAGTATCACATGATTCAGAAATCATTCTGTGACACTAAAGACTGCAGTAATGATGCTGAAAACTCAGCTTTGCAGGAATAAATTACATTTTATAATATATTCAAATAGAAAACAGGTGTAATATATTTCACAAAATTACCTTTTACTGTAATTTTGATTAAATAAATGTAGCCTTGGTAAGAATAAAAGACTTAATCTGTAATTAAGGTTAGTTTGATTTAATGGTTTAATTTAGTTTTTTCAGGAATACACTCATATATAGATGACCCTTGAGCTAATAGACATCGACTGAAAGCCACAAAACAACAATTTTGGCGTTGACGGACTGTTACTGTAGTAAGTGTGGTATTGCAAGAGTGTATACACGTCTATTGTCTGACTAGAAAACAAACAAGTTTATTTCAATCACATATACTTGTAAAGGACTGTACTTTTACCTTTAGGCTGTAGGAAGATTCTCCCAATCTCTCCGTACACACTCAGTGGGTAGTCCGCAAGTGTTTTGGTCTCATTCTCGGAGGAATGTGTCCCAAATACACGACACCTGGAATTCATTTCTTGTCCTTTGGTTTCTCAGGCTCATCTTCTTCATTTATATCAAGGTCGAGAGCTTCACCATCCTCATTGTCATCTTCACACAGTTCATTCAACGCCATTTGCATTCTTTTCCTCCTGCTTCTCATCTTCCTCTTGTTTAGTCATTTAACTCTTCTTCATTGACCATGGGTTGTGTTTCTAGGTCTGCTGTAACTTCATTCTTCTCCGGAAGAGCCATAATTAAATGTGACAGCAATTACAGACTAAAATGGGAAAGACGGCACATTAGAAATCTTGTGAAATATAATAACTTATCTAAAGTAACAACCCGATAAACTGTGCGGTGATCCGCTCACGTACTCTTTAAATCAGTAAAAACACTTTTATTTGATGTGATTCTTACTTTGAAAGAGTGACCAGTATATTTCCATGTAAAATATTGTCTTTACCGATAAAGATATGTGTCCATTCCAAGATATTTTTGGAAAAATGACAGGGATAAATCGACTCCTTCCACACATTTGGCGCGGAAAGCGGCTCCGACGTCAAAATCAAACGTCAAGAAGACAGACTTTCTTAAAGGGACAGAACTCTTTTTACAACGCGTCCGCTAATATCCATTGTATTATATGATAGAATTCATTTTATTAGAGGCTTAATGTACCAGATATTCTTAGGATAGCATTATATAGCATTCTAACCCTGAATTTAATATATTTCAAATATTAATACAAGAATGGACAATTATTTAAAGCACTCTGTTATTGTAGTCTTCATGCTAAACAGTAGAGGGCGACAAACACAAGGAAATATTTGAGCCTAGGCAATTTGAACAGCCTCACATCTCTTGGGGCACATTTAAGGCAGTACATAACTCTCATTATAATCTGCAATTTGTTAAATAGCCCACACTTTTAAGCGTAAACTGCAAGATGTTATGCAGTACTTGTTGTCAGTAATGTATGGCAACACAACTGTAACACATTACATTTCTTTAACTAGATAAAAAGTTCAAGACAAACTTGATGTTGGCCTGAGAAGAAAGACCAGAAGGTTTGAAGTTTCTGCTCTTAACAGCTTGATATTTGAAGGTTTTCACATAGAAGTAGGTTGAAGTGTAAAAATGTAACTGTGGGTTTGGATCAACTGAAACAATATCTATGAAATATAATGGTATTATTACTGCTGGAACATGTAAATGTTTCCTATACCAAAAAAGCAGTTCATTTGTGAGCCTCAGTTTATAAAGAAAAATGTACAAAAAATGTCACAACTGCCTGAGGTCTTCTCTATTCATTTGTCTTTCAGCCACTGCAAACTTCAAAGCAGTCATCAAAAATTCATTACTGCATAGCTGGTATAAATAAAGACCTGTTAAATAATGGCACAATGAAAACAGAGGGACGTTTAGAAGCATACAAAGGGAGTAAAGACACACCCATCCACCATTATCCCCAAGAGTGTGTTCCTCACTGCAGGAATGCTCTGCTGAATGCATGGCCATGTGCCCGTCACATGTGGGTTCCTGCATTATTGAAGAGGATGACTTGGGTTTACAGAAAGCTCTGCAGCAGTTCTGGCTCTGGCACATCTGTCTATTCAAATTTAACCCCAAACACCAGGGCAACGAGGCTCAAGGGATTCATCTGAAATGTCATCATCACTAAGGGGAGGAAGACGCCATCACCTCCTTAAATCAGACACTTCCTGTACCCACAAAGAGAGCAGGTTTTCTTTAAGCCCATGTATTACAGGAGAGTGGGGCTAGTTGTCACTCAGATTGCACACAAGGGCATAGGTTTGATTTTTGCAATGGTGGGGACATAACAGCAGACAACAGACATTTAATAGTTTGATCAAAATTATAGGGACAATTTAGTAGTTGCTGGATTTTGGTAGGGACATGCCATAGAGTCCCTACTAGATTCTTCACTTTTGAAAATCATAACAAGCGATGTCTGACTTTAGAAACTAGTTCTCTCCTTAAATATGAAGAGGGAAAGCAACAAATGAATGAGTTACTTCAAATTTAAGAAAAAGATTTTTGGACATAATTATAATAGGCTGTAAGTCTGACATTGAAGTGAGTTGATGTTTTTGTTACTCTCCTGAGGAAGTTTCATTCACTTCTTTTAGCAATGTACCCACACAGAGAAATTTTGGTCAGATTTTTTAATGTTCATCCAATCTCATTTTGTAGGTGACTTTTCTTTCTGTTTTAAAGATGTTTTCTTTGGATTGTTTGACTGCTTGAAAGAGAATATAGGAAAATATAATTTAATTAATTTGTGTATCCTGCTAGCTAAAATTCACATACATAATCAAAAATCTAGCTCTAAACCTCTCTTTTCTTTATTTACAGTTGATCATATTGCTACGCATGGTTTAACTGATTCGAGTTTCGAAAAGCTCAATTTCACCCATCACTATACGCGCTTTTTTAAAATCATAACAAGCAATGTTGAATGAATCGCTTGAATGATCGAAGTCACGAGTTTTAATCAATCGCAGCGGTTCCTGACTCAGTCGATTCAGTTTGTCTGTTCCTCTTTTCGCGTCTTTAGCCATGTTTAACCGACACTGTCAATACTGCTACTGACTTAGCTGGTTTTATGACATTAACCAAAATATCCAGAAAAGTGTAATGTTTACAAAATATCCATAGGCCTTTTCATTCCAAAGATAACATATCCAACACAAATCTACGAGCATGGTGAAGTAACCGGTTTAGTGGTAAATTAATATGACGAGCTGCACCTCAAAAATACATGTTGGTGGAAAATTGTGCATCATGATCGAGTTTGTAGCTTAATTCACTATATTTTAAATTTTTTAACCAGTAACCACTGCAGTTCAGTTAGTGACATTTCAAAATCAGTTGAAAGCATCCAGTCATCTCATACCATTGAACTGAATGTTAAATTTATCAGTATATATTGTAATAAATATTTGAGAAATTATTATTGTATCTGATTGTATTAGTCTATATGAGTGATAGTCAATTTAAAAAAGCAAATAGGAGAAGCAGATGAACACAAAACAGCATAACAACATAAAGTTAAAGAGGGTAAACTTTATCATTCAGCTAAACTATGCACGTATTCTTTTAAACACTTCAGCTACTTTATATGTTCTTCTGGCAAAATGCCAGGTTTAATGGAAGGTTCCATTGTGACAACTTACCCCATAAAGTGTGACAACATGCCCCATTATTGTGTTCAGTGAACTGCATAGTTTTCCTGGACAATAACAGTGAAAATTCTATATAAAAATATTTATATCAAATTACATTAAAATATTTTACAAAATTCTGTGTTTAAAAAATGTATGAAACATTTTTAATGTCTTTGTTGGAAAAGAAGTAATAAAACAATGTTTTTAGTAACATTGTAAATGTCTTTATTGTTGGTTTTGACAAATTTATGGTAAACATTTTAAAACAGAAAACAGTCATTTTTAAATTGTAATAATATTTCATAATATTATTGTTTTTACTGTATTTTTGATCAAATAAATGCAGCCTGGGTGAGCAGAAGAGACTTCTTTTATATAGCTGTTAGACTTATGAATTACTTTCAGTCTGCAGTTTTTTAGATCTAATTCTAAATGTCCTTTTTATTGCTTTGATCATAAAAAGACACCAGCAGAATGTTTTGATGAATATTACAGACTGTGTCAAAAATCCAAAGGCAAACCAGAATGGACATATTTGGGTAGAGTTTGCAACCGCATTATCTTATCGAGTTATTGCACATGGAAATGATCACCAACATGACAGAAGTAGGGAAGTAGACTAACATAGAGGTGATGTGATACACATATGGACCGAATAACCTAATTTGACATTTTTAAAACAAATTTGATTTTATATAACGAGTCATCTTCATGGTCCATTTGGGTCCTGGACAGCTGAAACGCACAGAACCGCTTGACAGATGTGAAATTCTTTGAGGACCACATTTGCGAGTGTTTGTTTTACGCAGAGGGTGACTGACAACTAAAGACATGTTTCTGACAGTACACTGTCCACCAAATTTACACGCACACCAAACGGCTCATGGTTCATGATGGTGTGGATAGATTGCGACAGGCAACAAAAGCAGCAGAGCAACGCAGCCGAACAAAGAAAACTCCAGCCGACGTTATTTGCAGCTCAAACCCCCCAGTGCATTTGTTTGAGACATCATATATAAGCAAGAAATGACCCTGTGTGTCTGTTGCATAACCAGGAATCATGCAAAATATAACAAAAGCTGTAATTCAATTTGTAAAAACCATTTCATTTAGTAAATAATCCTCTTCTAATAGGTCTATGTTCTGATCTGTCTTCTGTACCATGTCTTGTTAATGTACCGAAACCCCAACGAAACCAAAGCAGGCCACATCATTTAATGGAAAGACTAGGAGAGTTTAATGAAATGGGATTGTGAGCTACGACTTTGTTACTGCAAACTTCAAACAGAATCCATAACTGCAGCCAGAACCAGAGAGAATAAAACACAGAGCCATCTGTCTGGGCCCCTGTGACAACACTAGTTAGAGTCACACACAAACACACACACACACACACACACACACACACACACGCACACACAATAATCAAAGCACCCAGTGCATTTCACATACCTGAAGGTGCATTGACCCTCTAAACATGCACATACTCGCACATGCAAAGTTGAAGTCATAAAGCAACACAAACACAAATGTGGACACTAACAACATCACCAAACAAACTCCTCAATACCTGAGGGGCTTTGTACGTTAATGATTTATTTACACATTTTAAATATTGATCAGGTGGGGGGGGAACGCAAATGTGCAATTGAACGGCAGGAGGTTCTGTTCATTCTGAGATAAATGCGAAATGTGCCACGACATGAGGTTTTATCACAGTGTGAGTCGAACTCTCACGCTTTAAAAGGCTGCTGATCGCAGGCCAAACACGCTCTGCATTTTGAATGGGCACAAATAATGTATACGGGTTGCATGTAATTGCAATTGGTAAGAAAACCAACAAATGCGGCATGATCACATGCAGTGGTCAGTAGCCTGCAGGCTGCAGCTGGTCATGCTTGTGGCATTCATCTATTTCTCAGTGTTGGTCTGTGTTTTATTTGTTTAGTTTTACAGTGACTGGTGGGTCGATCACAAGCCCACCGCAAGGAAAAATAGTAGGCTACATGCAAAGAATGAAATCCAACTAGCAATATAATTATGTGTTGTTAGGATAGCAAAATAAATATGAACTTTTAAGAGGGACGATGCTTCCCATACACTTTCCTTAATTCTTTCCCTGGACATGAGTAGCCTGCTAGTGGCTCTAATTATTGATAATGAATGTTAGGCATGATTATTATGTGTGACAGGACTTTTACGGAAGTCAAAATTCATGAACAACTCCAAAAAAACAAATCAATACATAATGGTAGAGATCATTTTTGGCACTCACGAATGAAGCATACTCAAGCGCTCTCACATTCAATGTTTTTCGGTGAATTTTCATATGCAAAATCCAGTCACTTCAATGGGAATTAACATAATCATGAATTTTGCGTGAGGGTGAAAGATTTCCGAATGTGGATTTTGCATCGGTTCATCATGCAACTTTATCATGTTGACCAACAAAATGCTGCTTTGTTTGAAAGTAGAGTGGGTATTTTCAGATCATTATGGAAGCCAGGATTCACACTTGTGTGGTCAGTTGTGGGTTTAATAGCACTGAAAAACTGAGAAATGCTGAACTGTATGCAAATAAGGAGCGGAAAACCTCGAGCAGCAGCAAATCGCTTTGTCACGTAGTGACGTGTTTTTTGAGCATTTAAAAATATGCAGTTTGTGTTGTAGTTTCTGCTGAATTTAGTGCATAAATCATATTGTTTATACACTGGACGCATTGCAATTGTCATGCTAATGTTAAATATTGCAGTTTGGATGCTTTAGTTGTGAATAGACTGTTTGTGTTTACAAAAGTCTTTAAACTGTTTAAAGTGTTTCTAAACCATGCAATGAAAATTATGCCCATACCTTACCCCTAAACACATCTATCACTGTGACGTGAGAAAATCAGGTTACACAGCTGCAAATGTCTCTATGAAAGCCATATTTAGACTATATCACAAGAATTGTGCTTGGTGGCTTCATAGCTTTTAGTAGTGTGACAACATGGGAAATATGCAAACAACAATGTGTGTAGGCCACCAGCAGCTATTTTTTTTCCATTTCAAGCGCTGGTTATCAATGAAAAATAAAGAATGTGAACTGATCTGGATCTTTTTCGGTGCTGGTTTGGTGCTTTAATCAACCACTGAATAATTCAGACTCTCTCTGGCCTGTTCAGAGAGCTGAGAGTGAATGTTTTGAGTCCTACAATGAACCCAGTGATTTCCTGGCCATTTTCTGGAAGAGCTAATTTTCAGAGTCAGGACATGTATCTTAAAACATATTTCATATGTTTATTTATTAGGTCTGATGTACAGCAGCTCCAAAAACTATCTGGACACTCAAGCCACACTTAAAAACATATACATTTTAATTTAATTGGCATCTGCATATAAATGCTATCTAACTATATTTTTCTTTTGTATTGACTTGTATAAACGTTGGTGATTTTTAGTGGATGTATGAAGTCAGTTCTCTTCAAGTTCAAAAGAGAAACAACAGGTGTCGTTCATCACAAATAATTTGATTTGAAATCTTATATATATTGTTTTATTATTTTAAACACTGTTTATTATTTGGTGAAATGCTTTTCTTGAAAAGTGTGTATGTGCAATACAGTAACAGATTTTTAATCGCAGTAAACCGTGAACGGCTGCTTTCGTGTTAAGCGGGCGGTTCCAGGTCATGGAACATCCCCCTTGAGTTTATGCAACTTTAATATCTTCAGACCCTGCACAGTTTCCCTATTGCACTAAAAATACAACACTGGACTTACTTATGCCTGAACTCACAGAAGAATGCTGATCTCTACTTTAACCCTAAAATGCATGCATGACCCGAGCATTTTTGCTAGTTTGCTCACATTAGGTGTTGTTTTCATCATTAAGTTGTCTTTGGTTTGTTTTACCATTTTAAATTGAATTTGTATTAATATTTTTTGTGGGTAAAAATATATTTTTTAAATTTAATTTCCCATCTGTTGTCTCTATATGTTATGTTATAGGCAATGTCAAATACAATGCCCATGCTCAAATTTATATTTAGTAGGAAAGTGTACAGCAAGATGCCATTTAGCAGATGTTTTTTTCTAAATGGATTTACAGTGAATTTCTTACAGTTGACAACCTCCCTAAAACAGCCTGAAGTTATAAACACACTCATGTTTTCTTAATGAGCTAAATGAGGGCATGCCATTGACTTAAAAAACCCAATACCATAACAGAAAACCCTTTGCATTTTTAAAGCTAAAAAAGTATTATTTAATTATTAATCATTCTTCCAAATAAAGGCATCTCCAAATGTCCCCAAATGAATTTAGCTACAAATTTGTCCCCAAACTAAAGTATGTATATCAAAAAATATCTAAACTATCTTCAGTATATTGAATTGACCAACTTTCTATAGACAAGAAGCATCAAATTACATCCAATGTGAGTTTTGGCCTGCATATACACTCTTAAAAATAAAGGTGCTCCACGATGCCATAGAAGAACCTTTTTTGTCTAAATGGTTCCATAAAGAACCTTTAACATCTGAAGACCCTTTCTGTTTCACAAAAGGTTCTCTGTGGTGAAAGAAGGTTCTTCAGATTATAAAAATGTAAGAAAGAGATGGTTCTTTAAAGAACCTTTGCCTGAATGTTTTTTTGTGGAACCACAAATGGTTTTTCTATGACATCGCTGTGAAGAACCATACGTCTTTAAAATTCAGCTGTGTTCTAGCCTGGCTTCTGATTTGTATCTCTTTATGCAAATGTTCTAACCATTACTGCTGATCAACATTTAGACCTCATATTAGCTTTTGGATGACAAACTCATGCTTTCTGGCTGATGATGCCGCTGTGTCGTTTTAAAGTGATCAATTCAGCGTTTAGACACAAAAACCAGATGGTTTTTATTCAGCTCTGTGTATTTGCTCAAGCTGGAGCCACTAGGTGAGAGATTGTTCTGCTTTTGACAGGATGTCACACCTGTAAGGTTGAAGCCAACAGAAGGTGTTGTTAAAAGTAACTGAATCACAAAAAAAAAAAAGAGAAGACAATCCTAAAGGGAATACTAATGGAATTTTTATCATAATTTGACATGTCAAAGTCAGCTTTATAATGCTTTTCACAATACATATTCTTTTAAAGCAGCTTTACAGAGCCCGATGCCCCCCACCAACAAGTCAAAGGTGGCAGTGGCAAGGAAAAATCTCTTTAAGATGTGTAGGTTTGCAGGGAGAGAAACCTTGAGAGGAACCAAGACTCAGTTTGCATGGGAGCCCATTCATCTGGCACATATGTAAATGTACATATGCCAAACATTATCTACTTACATAACGTGTAATAGTATAGCAGATGTTTACTGAATAAATTAAATAATTTTATGTTATCCAACAGCAGAATCTTATTTGATTCTTACAAGATTATTATTTGATCCTTGTACTGGTTCCAAATTAAGACAGATAGACGTTCCTTTATGAATATCTTTTGACAAAGATTTGACCAATAAACTCTAAATGTGAACTTTATCTGTTTCTTGTAAATTACAAATATTTATTTTGCAGCACATAACATGCATGTTCTGTTGAGACTGACTTACTATTTTATGTTTTCATGCTTGTGGTTACAGAGAGTGATTATTTTCATTTTATTTTGGTCTGAATTTATAAATTTATTTTTAGAAAATGCATTAATCGCATAACCAACACGCTGTAAGCCATTTTGTTGTAATTTGACAAGAAAAATCATAAAACATAGAGGACCTAAATGAGCAAAAAATATATTTTGGCCTTTTGCGAAAGGCCTTATTTTGTTTAGGTCAGATGGCGTGACCCTAAAAAACGCAATGCTAACAAATTACAATAAGGTTCTGTTTGTTAACTACATTAGTTAATATGAACTAAGGTAACATTTTAGATTAGGGAACAAATATTCACTATTAACTAAGAGTTTTCCCTCAATAAACTCCTAATTTGCTGCTTATTGATAGCAAGGTAGTTGTTGTAGTTATGTTTAGGTGTTGGGTATGGTTAAAGGATCTAGATGTAACGGGGCAGACGAGACGTGAGGATCCATTTGCGAAGCTTTATTATAAAACATGGTCAATGAACAGGCAGGGTCAAACAATGGCAAACAGGTATGGCAGGGGCAAGACACAGAGCAATCCGTAGAGCAGCGTGGGTCGACGATCTGCGAACAATATCCAAAGGGGCAAGGCAGAGAGATAATCCAGGTACAAGAGCAATAATCCAAGCGAGGGGCAAACACAGTCCGAACGGCAAGGCGAAGGGTAATTCCAGGAAACACAGGCAATGATCGAAACACGGGAAAACTAACAAGGCAAGGCAAAACTAAGACTACTGAAAGGGCTCCGTAATGTTGCTATCGCTATGAGAGTGATAAATGCAATACAATACTCGGCGATATGACTGAGGAAGTCCATGGTTTATAAAGCCTGAGTGATTAGTGAGATCAGCTGTGTAATCAGTAACAACAGCTGTGTGTATCGTCAGTGCAATGAATGATGGGGATTGTAGTGCAGTGCAAGAGTTCATGCTGTGAGTGGGTGACCTCTGGTGGTGATTAACTGGAAGTGCATGGACCAGACTCGTGACACTAGAATATGACCATGCAGAAATAAGGCAGTAATATGTGATTTATAAGTAATAATAAACAGCCAATATTCTACAGCAATATGTATGGAGATGTTATGTAGACATGCAAATGTAAATTTTTAAAACCTTATTACATGTTTTTTACTAGACTTCAATAGGTTTTTCTGAGCTAATCAAAACCCAGTAAACAAATGTTAGTCTCTTGAAGCTCCATCTCCATTTTTTTTTTTTTTTAACCACAAAATAGCCTACTAGGTCCCCAGCAAAATACATTGTAGAAAAGTACAATAAAAGAAGTGAAAATAAATAGCAACACCCCAAACAGAGCATGAGGGCTAGAATGACCAGCACAAACATGATAGCATACATGGAGTAAAAAGAAAGAGAGAGGGAGAGAGACATTTGAGAGCGAGAGCGAGAGCAGGAGAGGGAGGGGAGAGGAATCGAGCTTTTAAGAGATTTGATAGAGATTAGAAGCGGCACAGTGTAGAGAAGTATTGTATGTTCGATACGAATCTCATTTCATGGTGAAAAGGCAGAGAGCGCGCGCGAGGACGCGGACAAAACTGCGGAACGCGAGACTGAATGAATGAATGAAAGGATGAAGAAGAGATCCGGGGTTTCTGTAAACAGGTCATAGGTGATCTCGATAGGTCACAGGTGAACTAAACAATTGCCAAAAGCTTCAGGTGGTTTGAGCGAGTCGTAATGTCCTCGAGGGTTTGAGGAGAGGTCGTGGATGTCTCGACGGACTCCTGGAGAAAGTTAAACATCAGGATGAACGGGTAAAAAATCGAACTGTAATGTTTATATTTGTCTCGTGCAATGTGTTTACAATAGCCTATGTCTTTTGCTTGCAAAAAGTTTATTTGATTTTCTGTGATTTTTATTCTTTTACAACTGTTTAAAAAAAAACGATGAAAATGCCGTACTAAATGAATTCGATGGTGAATATCAATCATACATATATCAAGGTATCATGGTATTACCATGGTTTTCGACACTACTATGATGATAATACTGTAGTATTCCTTGAAGAGCCTTGGAGTAAATGCTACATGAATATACATTACTTAGGATTCAGCACCATGGTAGGCTATATAAAAGTACCATGGTAATGCCATCTGATACCGTCACTGTAATAGGTTTTTGGAACAAAAGAAACATATTTTGTGGCACTAGTATTGGTCATACTATGGTATTCTTTGAAGTACATTAAACATATCTTGAAAATGGTAAATGCATATGGTAATCATTCAGTACAATGATATACATTATATATAATATTAGTAATTATTATATGTATATCATACCATGATATATATATATATATATATATATATATATACACACACCATTATCTGATTATCTTTTATCATTGTACTTTTTTGCAAAGGTGCATAGGCAAAACAAATGTGTTCGGCATTGTATAATGTAACAGTTTTTTTTTAAGTGATTAATGGTCATTGTTACAAAGTTGAATAAGCAACCCCTTATTCAACTTTTTTCAAATTTCTGTCATTCCATCATGTTTTAAATGTATTTTATGCTAAAATGTGACACACCTATCTTAATAGTGACTGTAAATGAAACTGTCAGTCAAATGCTGCTGAAATAACAGCTATTCCACAGTGTTTGCATAGTCTAAACAGAGCAATCTCAAAATGGACTGGGGTTGAGAATATGTTTTTTTTGTCCTCTGATGGGAAAAAGCCATAATAATTTTGTACACATTTAATAATGTGTGATTTATCAATGCATCTTCAATTCAGTTTGGCTTTTGTTTATTTGATGTTCCTCTATTATGCAGAATTGAGTGGGTAGTGAGCACTATACAGTATGTATAAGTATTTGAAGGTTTGCATTAATGCATGCATTATTTCATAATGTAGATTATCATATAGGCTAGGCCTTGATGTGTTCATCATGATTACACAAAAGAGGAGTTAAGTAGCTCTTGTAAGGCTTTGACACCCATTGCAATATAGATGACTTTTGTGCTCTTTTGTGCATTTTTCTCGAAGCTCCTTTTATCTGCTTTCCATGTCCTGTAGGATGAATTCCTAGTTTCTTAATCCATGCTATGAGGTCTGTCGAGTCTCTTTGAATTATCATTGCAACACTGAACCCCCTGTTGGCTGTGTCATGCTTCTGTGCATGAGAGGTCAGCATTTAAAAGTCTTCCGTTTGTGTGAACAATGTCATATGTTGTCAGGGATGTTTGCAAAAGCGTTGTAGCTGTTCCCTGTGCCCTCTCACATAATGTCAAGAATTCACAGTGTGTGATTTTCGTCTGATAATGTGTGTGTCCTGTGAGATGGCCCTAGAAAAATCAGCAAGAGTTCATGTGAAATCCTTTATGACGTGTTTTTTTTTTTTTTTTTTTTTGCATATCATGAGGGTTTAGTTCCCTATGCAGGAGATTTTTTTTACCCCCAATCACCTGAGCCATAAAAGGCATATATGGAGAGACTAATTACTCTTGAGCAGCAAGAAAATGATGTAATGACATCTCTGATTGGCTGATGGCACCACAAGAATGCATATAGTCTCTTCACTAGTGACTATTCTGAGCCATGACGTCAAGCAGATGGGAAAAATTCATGATTTTGCATATATTTTAATATTTTAACACAATATACAGAGCAAAAAGAACAAACAAAACAACAACAATAATAGCAAAATAATTTTTTTTTTTTAAAAATCGAAGAACTTTCTTCACGAACAACTTTTACTCAGACACTGCTTGTAAATTTCACAAAAATAACAACAACAACAAAAAAACAGCAAGTAACACTAACACACGGAATTAAACATGAAATTTTAAAATAGAAAGACTGAAATCTTTTTTTTTTTTTTTTTTTTTTTTTTTTTTTGTAAAACATACTCCAGTAATCTTTGTCTTATTTCCAACTTTGAAAAACATTTTTTACTGTGAGGAATATAAAAAAGAGTTACAGTAAGAACTTAAGAACGTAAGTTTCAACTGACCCTTTGCAAAGACCCGTCCCCCTTAGTTACGTTAATCTACTCTCCTCTCTGGATTGTTTGACAGACAGAATGGTAGATTTGGCATTATGATTGGTTAGGTCGCCTGTCAATCAAACTCCCGGCAAAGGGTGACTTGAGGAAATCTAGAAAGGGCTGCCAGAGAGTTTGAAATCGATAAAAAACAAAAAACATATAACCTCCAATTATATACAGTAATATGAAGCATTCAACCAAGCATTCATTTTTTAAGAGCTGTTTAGAGGTTGCTTACAAAAGATTATTTTATCAGAATGCATAGCTACTTTTGAATTTGTAATGAAGAAAGATGTGTTTTGTACCCAACTGGGCCACGCTATCCAGCCAAACCTTGGCTGTAATAGAGTGCTGCAAGGGTATTTTTGTAGGCCAAAAACCAAAAACGAGTTCGCCTTTTAACACTTACTGTTTCATTGTCCTGAAGTCAGTGGGTTTTTTGAATGGGCTTTTGGTTAAATGCCTGAAATAAGGTCTGTGGTGAATACAAGCTCAAGATATTTTCCCATTTTATTCTAATATAAAATACATCAGTAATACCCCCTTTTGATTTTTTTTTAAAATGCTTTTTGTTCTCTTGAAAAAGGCAGAGGTTGTCAGGGATGTCATCATGGCGAACCGGTAAACTCATCTACTTATTATTCTATCTATACATCCTCATTGTGTTTATAATGGCGCTCATGCAGACTATTCTAACTCAAACTTTCAAGTTAAGTGTTTTTAAATAAAGATTGAAAGAGTTGTTGGAAGCTTACTGGTAGTGACGTTGAAGTCATGGGACCATGGTGTAGTTTGTTTATAGCCTACGTTTAGCTCCAACATTTATAAATATTTTGTTCATTTGTGAGGATTAAATGTGTATAAATTATAAAGCTGATTTTCTCTAATAATCCAAAAGCCAATTGAAATTGTGTTTTTTGTCTAGTGAACCAGGGTGATGGTCACTTCCGGGTTGGCTTACAAAAATGCGTCATCACTGCGGCACTCTATATTTGGGTTTTCCTGAATGCTGACTAGTAGGGTTGGGCCGATAGACGATGCCATCGTCCATCGCTGATGGCTGACAGACATCACGATGTTGAGCCGGCATCGTGATGATTCCTTCCCCCCCAACCCCTCTTCCGCAATCCGCCGCATCCCAATTCCATGTTCGGAAAGGAAATTAAGTATATAAGGGGAATAAATAGCCTACAAGATGGGAGGATAAAAAAAAAAAAAATTAATACTTTCCCTCGCAATTATATTGTTGGGTAATTATACTGTACATAAATTGTGGGCATCAGGGAACCGTTACTAATATGCAGGGCACTGAAACCACTCTTATTTTACTTTCACTTTCGAGATTCGCGATCATACGGACTCTATACTACGGAGCAACAGTACCATACATTTTACAAGATTAGATGTTTGTCAGTGGTGCTCAGTATCTGCAAATCATTCGCCATTGTCCTATCAGTCATCTGTGGTTTCTGCATACGGATTCACGCTTCGGGCACACCCCTAACCCCGCCCCCCGATGTCATCGTCCATCACGATGTTTCACTGTAGACATCGTCCGATGCCAATTTGGTAGACATCGCCCAACCCTACTGACTAGGTAGCAAGAAAATCCCAAATATCACACATTCTTTTAAGATTGTTTTAGGAGTTCCATTTTTTGTAACCAAAAAGCTGTGCATGTAGCATCGTTGCTTGACATAGTGTATGTCCCAAATTGCACATTTGATGTTTATTTCTTGTGATGGTCGTCTCTTGAGCGTGTCAGTGAATCCACCGAGACTGTAGCGTGTCTCATTTGCCATTTTGTGATTCTGAAGGGAGCTCTTTAAGGCCGCAGCACACCCTCAATGCACCCTTTTGCGTGATGCGGACTATTACCTGCCATTTTATGCACCATTACGTCACCAAAGTGTGTGGCGTTTGAGACTGGGCTGTATTTTGCTGCGGCTCTAGCTTGTTTACTGCACAATGCAGATTTGTTGAATTTTATCTTGTCCATTATATCCTGAATGAAGCCACATATCCAGGTAACAAGAAGATGAATGAGATTTCAGAGTACTCCTTGTGTCCGTTATAACTATTATGGACAGTCTATTGCAAAGACCCTCAGCTTATTTCTGAACCGCTGACCTCATTGTTGCAGAATGGTTCATCTTAATCCAGGTAGATTGACACCCTTTTTTGTTCCGGGTCACTTTGACTCTGTCAAGTCAATCATTTCAGAACAAGTTCTCTCAAACTTCTCTCCAGTGGTTCCTAATGGATATCAGCTGCAAGATTTAGGTCTAATACAAAGGAAAAAAGCCCCCCAATGATTTGTTGTATTATCCATTATTCCAGCCCTTCATTTCTGAAGAGTGATCACATTATCTTGAGTATGTCACGCTGGGAATGACCTCACCATTTGTCACCAGCCCAGACACCCGAATGGGCATTAATAGTTTCAGCTGATGAATTTTAAATAGCATTAACTGAGACTCTGTTCACAGACTATGAAATGAAATTGGGATTTTGGTTGAACATGATATGAAAATATCATGTTTTTGGCAGAGGGATTAAAGAAATTGTGATAAGAAATGTTTTTTTTTTTTTTGCAAAGGCCAATCCTTGTAATTAGATTTCTACTTTAAATCAAGTCCGTAGAGTCATATAATACTTAAGTTAATTGCATGTATTGAAGGAAAGCAAAGAAACTGGCAGTGAATGACAGAAATCCAGTATAATAGTCTGCAGACTATTATTGACTGCATATTAGCTGTCTCTGATGTGCAAATGATTTAGAAAGTGCTTTCCTCTCCCTTTGAAATGCCTCATAAACATGCTGCTTTTTATCATTCACTTGGGCTGGGCTTTTCATCGGTGGCTTTTATTGCTTGTTTACAGGTTTGTTTGGGATCACCATTGGGATGTGTCCTGTGAAAGCCGTTTGCCCTGTCTGAATGCGCAAAACAATCTTGCGTTTACTTTAATGCCACATTACCGCATCTGTTCTCTGCGCGACGAGCGCCGTCCAAACGCAGCCCTTCACAAACAGTGATTACTGTGATTAGATAATGCCACCATGGATTATTGAAACAGCCCATTATGTTTAACAGCTTCAAATGATGTTTTATCACCGTGAAAATGATATTTACCAGGGAGAGTGCAGGGAAGAGCTTGTCTCCTTTGATTATCGTCTGACGTCGTGCCACTGCCACTTCAGTGCCAACCCAGAATCAAATTACTTCTCATGAGGAAATGAACCCACTTTCAAAACAATTAGTTTGCAATATTAAATATGTCTTTTCATTTCAGAAATAGCAGTGGGGTGCTTTGGTACGCCCAGGCACACACATCTCCAGATCATCTAAGGGGAAAAAAAATTCTCGATAACAGTAAAGGAGACGTAGATATTCAATCTGATTTGTGTTAGCTGAATGAATTTAAAGGGAAACCCTTTGGCAGGCAGGCAGGCCGAGAAGCTGGCGAAAAGAGCATGTGAATGGTTTAGGATTTGATTAGGATATTCGAAGCAAACTCAATCTCCAGTTTCTACTGTAAATGCAATCAGGGCTCATATGGAACTGGAACAGCAGCGTTCGATATCTGAAGTTGCTGCATAACACCTGTCACTGAGTAGATGTTGCAGTTTCAAACAACTGCAGCAAAAAGCAGATGCCGCCGCTACAGCGATGTGCTCTGGAGTGTGATGTAAAATTTTCATCAAAATGTAATGCCTCGCTACTAAGAGGTTCTGAAAGCTGTCAGATGCAGCTCCAATGATTTATCCTTCCACTCTCGTACATAAACCATGGCTTGAGTTCGGAATGGAATTCTTGTGTACTGTTGACTGCATGCTGCACAATATGTGCTGCCTATTTTTTTAAACAGTATACAGTATGTCATAAGAAACATTCACACAGTAGTATGCCAAATTGTCACATCCTTCACTGTGTTGTATGTTCTCTGAAGTAAATTTGTGCATTTTAAATTTGTGCAGTCTGATTCATTAATCAATACAGAGGGTGATGCTAAAAATCTTAAATCTGAAGGTCATATTAAAGCTTTTTACCTTCATCGTTTTTTGCTACTTATCAAATGCCTTTTATGGTTATATTTTATGTTTTTTTTTACTTTTGACCTAATAAAGTTTTTCAAAAAGTAATGCATTTGGTTACCAATGATACAACAATAGATATTCAGAGTAAGCCATGTAATGTGTAAAGAATGCAAAGAAAAATGAAAGTAAATATTGCTTATGTCACAGTGTGTGTCATTTCCAACTTATTTAATAAAATATTTAATAAATAATATTATTTATTATTATCATTTTATTATAAAAATATTATTTCTTAAAAATAAGGAAAGCATTATAAAAAATGTATTATATGTAGTTAGGATGCATATATTTCTAGCTATGAAATTAGTCTTAGTAAGACAAAGGAATTATCTTTATCTTTAAAACAAGTAATTTCCACAGCAGTGCTATTTTAGTATCGCTGAGATACTATTATAGATTTTATTTATATGTTAATAAATTAATTCATATATTGAATTGTATTTATTTTTATATTTTCTGTTTTGCATTTAATTTTAATTAAAGTTTCAGTGATGTTGTGTTTTTGTCTTTTTTATTAGTTTTATTTTATGTCTTTAGTTTTTATTCATTTTATTTTAGTTATAGTTATTTTAGTACAAGTAAAATTAAAAATTAAAAAATATATTTTTTAATATTTTATTTTAATTCTTTTAACATTAATTTAATTTAAAGTAAAAAAAAAATATGGTTTTAGTTAAAAACCCTGTTCCACAGAAAATGCTACAGTATGAAACACAATTATTAGAGACATACTTAAAATGACATTTGTTGATTCAGGCAGATGACAAGCATGTATGTCCTCTGTTGAACACTGTATTTTCTGAGTGTCTACAGGGACAAAATAGTTGAAAATCATCGAAGAAACTTCATCTCGAGTCTCATGATGATTCATCCTGTCTTTTTATGCATGTACAGATCTGTTTGTCTTTCCCCAGTGTATCTCGCTTTGCATCTCTGAGTAACTGTATGATCATCCTATAGACAAGAGCCTTATTCTATACACTCTTGACATCAAAGTTAACTTTTCTTGTATTGAAGTTTTAGCTACTGGCTGCAGTCTCTCTTATTCTTAGCTCAATTCCATATTTTCTCTCTCTGCTTTCTGAACAAATTCAGTCTTTCATTGACCTTTGAACCCTTTGGAGAGCCACTCATTCCACAGCTGGTCTTACAATCACTACACATCAGAGCAGTTGGGCTCTATTCCCCGGAGCTTCACCACATGCCAGACTATATCACTCTCCATTCACAGTGTTTCAGTGCAGTGCCATTCCCAGCGGACACTTTGAGAGTGAAACCTGCGTCTTTAAAGCACATTGTATCTGGTCTTGTTTATGATGAGTTATCCACTGTGCATGAATAGTTAGAGAGTGCTAGAAATTCAAATTACTTTTTTCAAAAGTGTTCCAAAGCTTTTTCCGTGAAACATTATTGTACAATCATTGTCATGAGAATGTTGTGAATCTACTGAATTCAGCAGAAAATGTGCACTGTAAGAATGTAGGGTTATAACTGAAAGGTTTGCAGAAGTGACATAGAGAGTTTCAAGCTTCTGACATGAGGTGATTCTGTATGGTTGCTAAGGTGTTCTTAGTATTTTTTTAATGTGTTGTTATGTGGTTGCTGGGTAGTTATTTACTGGCCCAAGTCAAAAGTACATGCAAGACTTACAAGTCAAAAGTACTGTGCTTGCAAGAGTTTAATATTTAGGATTAGGGCTGCATAATTTATTGAAATAAAACCAAAATTGCAATAAAGAAATTAAGACTAAATATTAAGACTAGATATTAAGAAACTTAGACAAAATATTTGTAATTTTCCAGTTGTACTGTAAAATAAAAGTATTATTATTGTATTATTTTTCTTAAATATATTTTTAAGATATTTATATTTTTTAAAATCATATTACAGTGTAATTTGATATTTATTCATTTATTAATTTTATTTATATTTATTAATTTATTAGTAATATTTCTTATTTTATTTAAACACTTTAATAATAACTGTTCTTTAAAATAAATAAATAATAATTATTATATATTATAAAATATTATTATATTTTTGTTAAGTATATTTATATTTAATATACATTTATATCCATGTTTGTCCACACTCTAATATATATGTATATACTGTAATATATATATATATATATATATATATATGTGTGTGTGTGTGTGTGTGTATATACATACAGTATATATACATATGTATTACAGTGTCATTTTACAATAGAAATATTTAATTCAACCATTTTATTTAATAATAATAATAATAATAATTTGTATTAATATTTGTATTATTATTATTACTATTATTACGGTTATAATGATAACGTCCAGCCTTACAAATAAAAAGGGAAAAGAAGCATTTTAAATTGCAATCACAATTTCACTAAAACTTAAAAAAAGGCAATTAGACCTTGCACCAAAAAAAAAAAGTAACCCTATTCAGAAGTTTTAAAAAAGAAATAACCACTAATAATTGCACCTCTATTCTTCCTCATGTAAATTTTTTTGTTTATCTCTAACAGGATCCTCAGATAGTGGATGAACACATACGTGTTTGATTCCTGGTCATTATGACATCATATCCTCCTCTGTTCTCATTGGACCATCAGGTCGGGATGTTCTGGGTTTTAAGCTGGAGCAGCTGTCACTCTACCACATGGCCACGCCTCCTATGGATTCTGTGGGTGTGGCTAAGCCCATGTTCATCAGTTCACCAGCACTCGCACCCACATTCCATCAAAATCCCTGGGGACATCACCTTGGGGGGCCTTTTCCCAGTCCATGCCAGGGGTCCCGCAGGGGTCCCGTGTGGAGAAATAAAGAAGGAGAAAGGAATCCACCGAATGGAGGCCATGCTGTATGCACTGGACCAGATTAACAGTGACCCTGAACTGCTGCCCAACATCACGCTAGGGGCTCGGATCCTCGATACGTGTTCAAGGGACACTTACGCTTTAGAGCAGTCTCTGACATTTGTCCAGGCTCTCATTCAGAAAGACACGTCTGACATCCGCTGCTCCAACGGCGAACAACCGATCATACGCAAGCCTGAGCGCGTGGTGGGTGTGATAGGAGCATCAGGCAGCTCAGTGTCCATCATGGTGGCCAATGTCCTGCGGCTGTTTGAGGTGAGAAGAACATCTAAAACAAATGAGAGTGACTGAGTGAGTACCAGGGTTGTGCAACATTCAGAATCGAAGAATTGGCTCTATCTATCTATCTATCTATCTATCTATCTATCTATCTATCTATCTATCTATCTATCTATCTATCTATCGTTCGTTCGTTCGTTCGTTCGTTCGTTTGTTTGTTCTATCATACTATCATCTATCTATCTCTATCTCTATCTCTCTCTCTCTGTCTATCTATCTATCTATCTATCGATCTATCTATCTATCTATCTATCTATTTATCTATCGTTCGTTCCTTCATTCTATCATACTATCTCTCTCTCTCTCTCTATCGATCAATCTATCTATCTATCTATCGTTCGTTCGTTCCTTCTTTCCTTCGTTCCTTCGTTCTATCATACTATCATCTATCTATCTATCTATCTATCTATCTATCTATCTATCTATCTATCTATCGTTCGTTCCTTCGTTCCTTCGTTCTATCATACTATCTATCTCTCTCTCTCTCTATCTGTTCTATCATTTTATCATTCTATCGTCCTATCATTCTATCTGTCATTCTGTTGATTTATCTATCCATCATTTATCTATCATTCTGTCTATTGTTCTATTATTCTATCATCCTATCTGTCATTCTATCTATTGTTCTGTTATTCTATCTATTATTTTATCTGTCCATCTATATCATTCTATGTATCATTCTATCTGTATTATTCTGTTGTTCTATCATTCTTTCTGTTTTTCTATCATTCTATTTGTCATTCTGTCATTCTTTCATCTATTATTCTATTGTTCTATCGTTTTATCTATCATTATATCTATCTATTGTTGTGTCTAACATTCTGTTCACCATTCTATCTATTGCTCTATCTATCATTTTATGTCTATGTTTGTATATCATTCTGTCTGTTGTTCTATCTATCTATTGTTCTATCATTTTCTCCTCCTATGAAGATTATTAAACATTATGAAAATTAAAATAAAAAACAATTAAATAAAAAAATGTAATAAAAAAGTAATATGAATTTATTTGAATTTTAATTGTACTTTCCTTACGTTCAAATTCAAATTGCAGTTCTTCATCTTGTTTGCCACCTCATTTCAAAAACAAATTCAGGAATTGATTTGAAACATAAAAGGTATTCTTAATTCAATTCTGAATGACACAACCTTTGTGTGTATATATATATATATATATATATATATGTATATTTTTCAGCTTACAGTGATTTTAACAAGTACGACATGTTCCTGGATCAACATCCTTGTTGGTCTTGGAACTACACTCTGCAATTCCAGGAATGACAAGAAGTCAGCCATTTTGTTTTTACGAATAATTTTAAGTTTACATCAACCTGTCATTTCCCTTTGATTGTAGGGGTAGTTTTAGGGCTAAATCTGATTTTCACATTGACATTTTACACCCTTACCTTTGCGTTTGCACCACCATACCAGCCAATCTGCTTTAACCTTTTCAGCGGTGAGTTTAAAATATTCCAGCGGTCCCCCCAGGGTGAGTTTTTTTTAGGTGACCGTTATTTTAGAACGTTTTCCCTTAATGTTTCCATGGCGACGCGTCATGCTTGTCACATGACACACCGCGGCCACAATAACACTGTATGACAGATGGATCGCTTTTATTTCGTTTTTCCTTTTTTATTCAAAATATTCATAAACTTGCTTACCATATAATCAACTATCTGATATTCCGATTCACAAATATGTGCAAATGAGTGTGTTTTATCGTTTAAAAACAGTTCTAAATTATCTTGATCGTGATCTGTAATGTGAGATGGGCGCCGCCATGTTTGTTCGCGCTGCAGTTCAGAGAGTCCTGTCAGTCGGATTTACATCACGTAAATTCATCAATTTCTTGCAAAATACATGTAAGTAAGTGGCGGGTGAAATGGGAGAAGAATAGAGTGAACTTTATAGTTACTTACATTATGTGTATTTTATATTAATAAAACACGTCTGAAAATTATATTTGAATGGATTGTTATTGCTGCTTTCATAAACATCTGAGTGTATTTTACTCTGAGTGTACTCTAAATGTATTGTTTTACTAGTACTTATGTGTATTTAAATGTCTAAAGCATAAAATAAACATTATGTGGTTAAAAACACACATGCCATTATATGACAAGTGCAGCGGCATCTCAGCGTCAGACAAAGCGCGAAAATGCAGTTTGAATTTGGCAGTTATGCGACGTCACCGAACGTTCTAAATCCCATATGTGGGACCGTACTCCCAGTGGCACGGAAATGAAAATCCCATATGTGGGACCGTACCGCTCAAAAGGTTAAAAATAAAATGGACAGGATCTCAATGCCTACGGGCCAGGACCTCGGGTTAATTGACAAGGAGGATTAGAGAGACCAGCTAATCATGTTGTCGGCCTCTAGCTCTCTGGTATCCCATAGGCTTTTGAATATAAGTTCTGCTTTGTCTTATATCCAGCAAGCATTTAGGCTGATTTTTATTCCCTACAGCTGTGAATTCTCATTCTGTGCAGTTGTTTTTACCAAACTTTCAATGCTCAAATGCTTTTTCAGTGATAGTTTGTGTAGTTTGGTGCAGCAGTCACTAATACTGCGTTGTGCGCTTGTGGAATTTTAATGGGAAGGTTTGGATAACTCGCGACTGGACCGTATGAATGCTGGACAGGCATTACAAAGCTCCACTGGTTGTGTCGACAGATGTTTTATCTGCATCTTGAAATGCCAACCTCCCTCGATGCTTGCCATGGTGGGGGGAAATGATTATTGCATATCATATTCACTCTGAGCAACATTCATATTTAGTGATCCTCATCCAAACACGGAGAGCTGTAAAACCCTGTGCTGTTTTATTTTTGCATCATTGAACTAACTTTACTCTGCCATTATTGTGGCACCTGCTTATTATGTTTAAACTTTTGTACATTCACTGGCAGTCAGAGGTTTGGAATAATTAAGATTTTTAATGTTTTTGAAAGAAGTCTCTTATGCTTACCAAGGCTGCATTTATTTGAAAAAATACAGTAAAAACAACAATATTATGAAATATTATTACAATTTAAAAGAACTGTTTTCTATTTGAATACATTTTAATGTAATTTATTCCTATAATGCAAAGCTGAATTTTCAGCATCATTACTCCAGTCTTCAGTGTCACATGATCCTTCAGAAATCATTCTAATATGCTGATTTAATGTACAAGAAACATTTCTTATTAATATCAGTGGTGAAAACAGTTGTGCTGCTTCATATTTTTGTGTAAATCGTGATACACTGCCATTTTAAAAAAACTGGCATAAGATAAAAAAAACAATTTAATACTTTTATTAAGCAAGGATGGATTCAAGTGATCAAAAGTGACAATAAAGACATTTATAATGTTACAAATGTTACAAAAAAATATTTCAAATAAATGATTTTTTTTCTGAACTTTATTCATCAAAGAATAAAAAAATCACTTTTGCCATCACAGGAATAAATTATATTTTAAAATATATTTAAATAGAAAATTCTTATTTTAAATAGTAATAATATTTCACAGTCTTACTGTTTTTACAGTATTTTTGATCAATAAATGCATCCTTGGTGACTTCTTTCAAAAAAATGAATAATCTTAATTATTCCAAACCTTTTACCCCAGTGTAGATTTTAACCCTGCCATGACCTTTCAGGACATGTTGTTAAACATTTCTTGTAACTAAATATTGCATATGCATCAGTGAACTTGTTAGTGTCCAATTTGCTTGTCTGAAAAACTGGCGAGTACATTGTTGTTGGATCAAGCTCAATTTGGAGGAAGATAAGAGAAAACATTTGTGTAATCAGCATTTTTTGTGTGTTTGCTACAACAAAAGCATGGAGAAACAACTACAGTGTGAACTGCTTGGCTCAGGCTAGGCTGTGATTGGGCGTTATTGGCAACTGCAAGCAGTTATGATCAGAATTCTACCCACAACAAAGCACAAAACCCATGCACATTTTTCCTTTAAGCAAACAAAAGCTGAGGGAGGTTTGTGAACAACTATGCTTTATTTGTCCTGAAACGGCTCCAACTTTCTCCCAAGAGGATCATACTTGGTGGCTCTCTCGTATATTGCAATATTAGGCTCGTCTGAGAACACATGGCATGGACACCCTGCCCGGGAACGAGGGAATCTCTGTGACGAATGGTGTGATTTGCTCCCCTAGTGTAAGCTTTTTTGCGAAGGCTATCTCGTTCCCTATATCCTCGGGTTCCACAGGACTCAAATCCCTTCCTACATGGTTCTTATGTTTGAAATGAGAAGCCGACATATTGTTCTGAGAGCGTGTAGAGAGTTTTTCCCTCTTTTGTAAGATGAAAAGCGAAATTGATTTTATGAGAGTCGACCGAGTGACAGACTAATAAAGCTTTTTTTAGCTCTTCTCTAATGGAACAAGACAACAGAGTCGGAGGGCTTCTATATGCCATCTGCGCTTCGGTGTACACTGGTTAAGACCCCAAGAGAAGCTGTTTTTTTATGTCATAATACAATTTGAGCTCCCTTCGACTGTCTGCGATGCATTATTGAGCTATAAAGAGCTCTTAGTTCATTTGCGAACAAAGGCCGTGATGGTCGCTGATTGATCTTAATAGAATTGCTTTGACAAAACAAAAATGTTCAAGAGAGACCCAAGATCTTTTTAATATCTGATTTGATTCTTATGAAGCAGTGAAGAGCAAATGGAGATTTCTGCTTTGCTTCTGCTTAGTCTGCAATCAGAGATACGATCTGAACCATTTCTCCAAACGATCTGAGCCGCTCTCTACATTCATTTCGCAGCTTTACACTCTTGATGTGCTTAAAAATGGACTCGCTTTGTCTATTTTTTTTCTCCAAAGGAATTTTAGGAGAAGATGAAGTTGAGTAAGCATT
>JAFVLL020007706.1:0-2500 GCA_021397915.2 Tor tambroides
AAAAATGTATTTTTAGATTAGATAATACTTTGCAAAAAAATAAAAAGTCATGAGAGTGAGTATATATATATATATATATATATATATATATTATATATTACTCACTCTCATGACTTTTTTTTGCTAAATCTAATCTAATCTAATCTAATCTATATATAATCTTTTTCATGAGGAAAAGTCATGAGGGTTAGGAATTAAATATTTTTAAAAAGCACATTTACTTTATTGCAATCTGTAAAAAAGTTAGTATATTCACTTCAAAATGACATTAATCTCATCGCAGTCTGTAAATAGTGATGTGCGGTTTCTTCATTTAGCGCAGACCTGCTGTGAAGTGCATCATGGGAAATATTCTCCTTCATAATAAGCAGGTCAGAGATCAGTCGTGAAATCTTCCTCTAATGATGTGTGAAGTGCTGCTCGTTGGGCTGTGATCTGAAGTGTCTGCGTGTTGTTCTGTGTTTCACGTGTGTCTGTAATCAGATTCACCTGTGGGCCGCTCATGGCCTGCAGATGACAGGAAGGCCTTACGACTGGAATGTCCTTTCCTTCTCCAGAGAGGAAATTAATTTCTTCTGATTTTTCGCAAGCGATTGCCACCGCTTGGTTTGAAGGCCGAGGGTTAAACGTCTGCGACTGGAATCTGGGCTTGGAGAGCGAAGCGTGAGGAGCTTCAGCTTTCCTCTCTTCAGAAGCTTTCATTAAGCGCGACGCGGCGTAGAGGAGCTGGCGAGCGATAAAGCGGCTCTGCCTCGGGCCTTTGAGTGCGTCTGCATCCGAGCCGGCGGTAGCGCTGTGGAGAAGTATCTTTTTATCATCTCTGCGTCTCTAGAGATAATCGACTCGTCTCTGAGTGGGTTGAAAAAGTTTTTCCGGCCAGCCGATTAGCGCCGCGGTTTAAGCTCACATTCAAACAGGCTGCCAAACACATCCAATCACAACATGAGAGCGAGTTTAAGCAAACACAGGAAATGCCATCAGAGTCTGTTTGACTGTCTCCTGTAAATAATAAGGAAGGGTGACCCTCCTGCTAACAATAGCCACAGGGCTACACGTCTGTTATTAAGAAAGAAATATCTCTGCATACTCTTAAAGCAAACTGGTGTGCAAATACTTGTGTACCTGCTGTCAGATTCATACTGTTGCTGACTACGTTTCAGGATAATTAAGATACCTCGTCTCATGTATCCTTCAAGGCAATTTCAGAATGCATTACATGGAGATAAATATATTTATATATCAAATATTATATATATATAAGATTATATGTGCGTGTTGATATTTTAAGGATTGTGCATGCAGTCTCACAAAAAGATCATATATATAATATTTATCATACAATAAATCATATAATAAAATATTTAATAGTAAATTAGTAATATATAAAAATCTGTTTTTTTATTCTTAATATAAATAGATTAATATAAATGATTATTTTTATAAAAGTAAATAATACTTTTATTCATCAAGGACGCATTAAATTGATCAAAAGTGACAATAAAGACATTTATAATGTTGCAAAAGATTTCTGTTTTTAATTAAATGCTGTTCCTTTGAACTTTCTATTCATCTGTGAATCCTGAAAAATGAAATGTATCACGGCTTCCACAAAAAAAATATTGTGCAGCACAACTGTTTTAAACATTGATAATAATCAGAAATGTTTCTTGAGCAGCAAATCAGCATATTAGAATGATTTCTGAAGATCATGTGACACTGAAGACTGGAGTAATGATGCTGAAAATACAGCTTTGATCACAGAAATAAATTACTTTTTAACAGATATTCACAAACAGCTATTTGAAATTAAAATAATATTTCACAATTTTATTAATTTTATTATTTAACTTTTACTGTATTTAAAAAAAAAACATATAGTTAATTGATGATTGCAAATGAATATTCTCTGTGGTATAAATAATTGCTGTTCATGTAGTGTGTTCCAGATCAGTCCCTTATGAGGGACGCAGAAAGACAGCTCACTAGGGTTTGGAAAAGAGCCTGTGTGCACTTTTGTTTAGAAAGAGTCTGCCAAGAAAATATCCATCAATCTAAATGTGTATATGAGCACTTGGAGAGACTGCGGCCAGAAACCCCTGTTCAGATATATTGTCTGGTCACAATATCTCAGGCCTGTAACGTCATCAAAGTTGCAAAGCTAAAAAACACAGTTCAAAGCAAAATTATACAGAAAAGCAGGTCTATTTCCATAATAATAAAATGCCTCCAATTTAAAGAGGACCATGTGCTCAGTGAAAAGATTCCTGAGTCTCGCCAGCTTTTATTGGGCCGCTTTGGCTGCAGGATGTTCTGCTCTTGGATTTGAGCGGCCAGTGGCGTTTGAGCTCCATAATCGCTGCAATTTTCTAAACATCTTTAACTTCCGGCCCATAGAATCACATCCAGATGGGATCCGTGTCCAAACGCACAACTCGGCTTCACGTCAGGTTCGGTGTCCAAAACGGTTAATGATGCAAATCAAAGGCACTTTAAAGACGTG
>JAFVLL020007706.1:7500-29807 GCA_021397915.2 Tor tambroides
TTGTTTTTAATAATGTTTAATTCAGTTTTAGTTTTAGTTACTTTAGTACATGAAGTTAAACTGAATGAAAATGGCAAATGTTGCCTTGGCAACTAGCTGAACTAGCTGATCTGTTTTTTAATGGTTTTTAGTTAACGATAACAACACTGATGCAGGTTTGAAATGACATGAATGTGAGTAAATGATGCCAGTATTTTGATTTTGAGCTGAACTGTTCCTTTAACCCTGTAATAAAAAGCATTTTATGGTGAACAAAGGAGCGTATTTACCAGCCGTCTTTAGTGATGGAGAGGAGTGGAGGAGAGCGGTGGCACCATTCAGTCATTTACTGACCCCAGAGGGCAGAAAACCATCCAGAACATCAACATCCAGACCCTTGTGGCCCCTTAAAGCAGCGGATTCACTGAGGTGCGTCTGGAGTTTGTACCTCTCATTTTCTCTTGTGAGGTTTGAGGTGTGAAAGCAAAGCTTTAATGGAAGGTTTCTCCTCTGAAATTCTCGCCTCGGTGGGCTCACCTTGGCTGGCCGGCCCTGACGCGCACAAGTGTGTGTGTGTGTGTGTGTGTGTGTGTGTGTCTGAGTGTGTGTGTGTGTGTGAGTGAGTGTACTGTTTTTTGTGGTTTACGGGGACAAAATTTGTTTAATGACGTGTATGACAGAGGTATTACAATTTGAAGGTGGTTTATGAGGACACTGCCTATGTCCCCATAATTCAAAAGGCTTAAAAAACATACTAAATGGTGTTTTTTTGAAAATGTAAAAATGCAGAAAGTTTCCTGTAAGGGGTAGGTTTAGGTGTAGGGTTGGTGTAGGGCAATAGAAAATACGGTCTGTACAGCAGAAAAACCATTATGCCTATGAGAGTCCCCACAAGGATAGCGAAACAAGTGTGTGTGTGTGTGTGTGTGTGTGTGTGGCGTTCTCTGACACATCTCAGCGCGGGCCGGTTAATTCCTCCCTCGAGCGGCTGTCGTGAATGACTGACACTGAGGTCGTCTGGCGTGACTTCTCCTCTCCGCAGGCCTGAGCGCCGGCCCGTTCTGATCCGACAGACTCGGGTCTCTCTCACGGGTCAACAGTGACAGTTTAATGAGTCACACTCACCAGGTGTTCATGACACCTACCTGTCGCAGCCTACTCACCCCGCTCAACCTGTCAAGACAGACAGATTTAATTAACATAATGATCAAAGCGCAGAAAGAAAGTTTGGCCCTGCGGTAAGAACCCCACTGCGGCACACGCTCTGCTAATTATTTAGCATTAAGGTTAGACGGTCTCACGCGTCGACGAAATTCAAAAAGATTTGATTGGGTTTAGCTGGTTACAACAGCTCGACGCCCGGAGCGGCGCGGCGTGACATGAAAACATCACGCTGGATAAAGACGATCCACGCTTGAGTGATGCCACAGGTACATCCGTGTCCTCTCTGACGCACAGATAGAGTAATTTAAGGCAATGTTTACCTCAGCATCCGAGAGGCAGATGTAAACGGTGACACCTGAGGAACACATGAGCTTTGTGAGGGTCTCTCATGAGGTGATGCAATATTGCGGAGATGTTTGATATTCTTCATTTTCAAGTTGTTGCTGAGCTAAATACGATAATAAATCCTGCTGTTCTTCTCTTCGCTACATCTTCCTGGTTCTAATTACTAGCTGCTGATGTTTGGCAGGTCAAATCCAGCAGGAACTCTTGTGGTCTGTTAGTGTGAACTCAGATATTTATGAACGGGAAATTGTTTGGATTTTCTGCACATGCTGCCAGAGGCAAACAAAAAGTGAGCTTCTCTTCTCTCTCTTTTCATTTCTGTATAAATTTAGCTGTTTTTAGCATGTTCATTGTAATTAGGGCCAGCAGAATCACAACGCAAAGAGTCTGTTCACAGTGGGAGGAGCCTATGCGCAACAAGTGGAATCTATCTATAGTGGGAGGGGTCTGTACACAGTGGGAGGAGTCTGTCTGGGAGGAGCCTATGCACAGAGGAATTTATCTGTAGTGGGAGGAGTCACTCTGGCAGGAGCCTATCTACAGTGGGAGAAGTCAACATCCAATAGGAGGAGTCTAAACACAATGGGAGGAGTCTGTCTGGGAGGGGTCTATGCACAACAAGTAGAACCAGTCTGCGGTGGGAGGCGTCTACATCCAGTAGGAGGAATCAAAACACAGTGGGAGGAGTCTGCCTGGAAGAATTCTATGCACACAGGAATTTATCTACAGTGGGAGGAGTCTACATACAGTGTGGGAGTCTGTCTGGGAGGAGTCTATATGAAGTGGGAGGAGTCTGTCTGGGAGGGGCCTATGCACAACAAGTTGAAATGATCTGCAGTGGGAGGTGTCTCCATCCAGTAGGAGGAGTCAAACACAGTGGGAGGAGTCTTATCTGGGAGAAGCCTACAGTCAGGTCCATAAATATTGGGACATCGACACAATTCTAACATTTTGGCTCTATACACCACCACAATGGATTTCAAATGAAACGAACAAGATGTGCTTTAACTGCAGACTGTCAGCTTTAATTTGAGGGTATTTACATCCAAATCAGGTGAACGGTGTAGGAATTACAACAGTTTGCATATGTGCCTCCCACTTGTTAAGGGACCAAAAGTAATGGGACAGAAAAATAATCATAAAATCAAACTTTCACTTTTTAATACTTGGTTGCAAATCCTTTGCAGTCAATTACAGCCTGAAGTCTGGAACGCATAGACATCACCAGACGCTGGGTTTCATCCCTGGTGATGCTCTGCCAGGCCTCTACTGCAACCGTCTTCAGTTCCTGCTTGTTCTTGGGGCATTTTCCTTCAGTTTTGTCTTCAGCAAGTGGCTCATGCTCAATCGGATTCAGGTCAGGTGATTGACTTGGCCATTGCATAACAGTCCACTTCTTTCCCTTCAAAAACTCTTTGGTTGCTTTTGCAGTATGCTTTGGGTCATTGTCCATCTGCACTGTGAAGTGCCGTCCAATGAGTTCTGGAAGCATTTGGCTGAATATGAGCAGATAATATTACCCGAAACACTTCAGAATTCATCCTGCTGCTTTTGTCAGCAGTCACATCATCAATAAATACAAGAGAACCAGTTCCATTGGCATGCATACATGCCACGCCATGACACATTCACTGATGAGGTGAGTATAGCCAGGATCATGAGCAGTTCCTTTCCTTTCCATCCTCTTCTCTTCCCATCACTCTGGTACAAGTTGATCTTGGTCTCATCTGCCCATAGGATGTTGTTCCAGAACTGTGAAGGCTTTTTAGATATTAGTTTCACCCAGCCTTCCTGTTTTTGAGGCTCACCAATGGTTTACATCTTGTGGTGAACCCTCTGTATTCACTCTGGTGAAGTCTTCTCTTGATTGTTGACTTTGACACACATACACCTACCTCCTGAAGTGTTCTTGATCTGTGGCCAACTGTTGTGAAGGGTGTTTTCTTCACCAGGGAAAGAATTCTTCGGTCATCCACCACAGTTGTTTTCAGTGGTCCGGGTCTTTGGTGTTGCTGAGCTCACGGTGCGTTCCTAGCTTTTTAAGAATGTTCCAAACAGTTGTTTTGGCCACGCCTAATGTTTTTGCTATCTCTCTGATGGGTTTGTTTTGTTTTTTCAGCCTAATGATGGCTTGCTTCACTGATAGTGACAGCTCTTTGGATCTCATCTTGACAGTTGACAGCAACAGATTCCAAATGCAAATAGCACGCTTGAAATGAACTCTGGACCTTTTATCTGCTCATTGTAATTGGGATAATGAGGGAATAACACACACACCTGGCCATGGAACAGCTGAGAAGCCAATTGTCCCATTACTTTTGGTCCCTTAACAAGTGGGAGGCACATATGCAAACTGTTGTAATTCCTACACCGTTCACCTGATTTGGATGTAAATACCCTCATATTAAAGCTGACAGTCTGTAGTTAAAGTACATCTTGTTCGTTTCATTTGAAATCCATTGTGGTGGTGTATAGAGCCAAAAATGTTAGAATTGTGTCGATGTCACAATATTTATGGACCTGACTGTATGTACAGAGGAATTTATCTATGGTGGGAGGAGTCTGTCTGGGAGAAACCTATCTGCAGTGGGAGGAGTCTACATCTAAAAGGAGGGGGTCTAAAGTGAGTGGGAGGAGTCTGTCTGGGAGGGACCTATGCACAGAGGAATCTATCTGCAGTGGGAGGAGTCAACATACAGTGGGAGGAGTCTGTATGGCAGGAGCCTATCTGAAGTGGGAAGAGTCAACGTCCAGTAGGAGTAGTCTAAACACAGTAGGTGTGTTCGACTTGAAGCGGCGCTGCACAGAACGATCAGTGTATGACATCAAAGTACCCCAAGAGCGATTCGAAAGCATAAGGAGCCTTCTGCTCTCTTATAGCTCTCGTGGTACTTTGATATCATACACCAATCAGTCTGCAAAATGCCGCTTCAAGTCAAACACACCTATTAGAAGGAGTCTGTCTGGGAGGGGTCTATGCACAACAAGGGGAACTGATCTGCAGTAGGAGGAGTCAGAACTCAGTGGGTGGAGTCTAGACTCAGTGGGAGGAGTCTTCATACAATCATTCCAACAGACCAACACAATCACTTATTACCTCACAATATAAAAACAAGGTACAAGATACAAAAAACTACGTATCAGAGAGAGAGAGAAACTGAAAGAAAAAAATAATAATGCTTGAGATATATATAGTAATTAAGAAATTATGATTAAGGTTTTATGATAGATATAAATTCTGATAAATATAAAGTTCAAATATGTATCCCTATTATTTTTCAGTTGTAATATTAAAACATATTTGTAGCATGCAAGAGTTTTATGTACATATGAATAAGACTTAATAACATGAAATAGGCAAATAGTTTCCTCATTCACATTTTGACTTTTATTATTTTTCGCTAAATTAAAGCTGATCATCAGTTAAATATTGAATTTATGAATTCTCAGGAATTCTCATACTGTGCACATATGTGATTGTGTCTCTCTGCATGGTTTTGTGTGTGTGTTTTTATACAGCTTATATTCAATGAGGAGTTTGGTGTCTGTTCATGGGTCACTTGCTGATGATTTACTCTCCACAGATTCACATCAGAATCATTCATTTTCAGTTAACACTCTGTCATTCGACGCTCTATATTTTTAGATTTATAAAAGCATGTCTCGGCTGATTTGGGACTTTATAAAGCACTGCATTATGAGCGTGTATTTTTTGGAACTCTACATCACCAAATATAATGGCAGTTTTATATCAGCAGGACTTTATGAATAGGTTATTTAGTGCTCATGACAGAGACACAGACCGTGTTCTGTGCTCAAGGCCCAAATCAGACAGAACCTCAGTCAATAAAGACACAGAGTTCAACCTCAGTCGAGTGTGTGTGTGTGTGTGTGTGTGTGTGTGTGTGTGTGTGGATGAGGAGGGGAGTTTCATTGCTTTTGTCTCAAACACGGAAGCTTTCAGACAAAAAGATCTTTCTCCTGCACCCGGATACCTCAAGGCCCTGCCAGAAAAACACAAGAGACATGAACTTCCAGAACTCCAGGGGGCATTAACTACATTACGTGTGTGTGTGTGTGTGTGGACTCATCAGTGTTGCTGTTGTAGGTTTACTAGATATATTAATATTCCCTTTAAATATACGAGACAAATTGTTCTTGATCTTCTGAGATCTAAGTATAAATAAGATATCATAACATGAAATAAGGCAAATAGTTTCCTTCATGACTTCTTTTTATTTCTTGATCTTGAGTTTTATCTAAATATAAATAAGATTTCATAACATTAAATAAGGCACATATTTTTCTCATTTATAGTGAATTTTCTTCTAAGCTAAATTAGAGTTCATTAACTTGCACGTCAGCACACGACAGATTGCATTTACACATTACAGATTACATGAGGAGGAATTACAGCATATACTATTATTCATGAACAGCAAAACAACTAATAATACGGTTTGGGTGAAGTATATGAGCATACACTATTATTCAAAACTTTGAGGTAGGTGAGATTTTTTTTTTGTGTGTTTCTAAAGAAGTCTCTTCTGCTCACCAAGGCTGCATTTATTTGATTAAAACACAGTGAAAACAGTAAAATTGTGAAATATTATTACAATTTAAAATAGCTGTTTTCTATGTGAATATCTGTTAAAATGTAATTTATTTCTGTGATCAAAGCTGTATTTTCAGCATCATTACTCCAGTCTTCAGAGTCACATGATCTTCAGAAATCATTCTAATATGCTGATTTGCTGCTCAAGAAACATTTCTGATTATTATCAATGTTGAAAACAGTTGTGCTGCACAATATTTTTGTGGAAACTGATCCATTTTATTTTTCAGGATTCACAGATGAACATTGAAAGTTCAAAAGAATAACATTTATTTGAAATAGAAATGTTTTGTAACATTATACATCTTTACTCTCACTTTTGATCAGTTTAATGTATCCATGATGAATAAAAGTATTCATTTCTTTAAAAATCTTACTGACCCCAAACTTTCGTACTGATTTCTACCACAGTTAACAGGGTTTCATGCAATGAAGTTGTGATGTAATCACTTTAACATCCTCCAGTGTTTTAATATCTCATACTGTAAACTCTGTTAAACACACACTCAAAGAGTTCCAACCAGTCACACACACACTAAAGAAAACAAGAATGTATTTTTTTTTCCAAAAGAAAGAAAAAAAAAAAGAATCTCGTGCCTGTGTCCATTTTCCCAAATCATCTCATTTGTCCCGTTGAGCGCTCATGGCCCGGGGATCTCTTCATCTGAACAAGACAAGCTCTTGTTGGCCGCGTCATCTCCCCAACTACCAGATACAAAACACATATTAATCATAATTTGAACGCACAAAAAATGCATTTATGGGTCACGGCAGAGAAACGCATTAGCGTGCAATAAACCGTTCCTTTGTGTGCGATCGGCCCTTCCCAGGAACGCCGGGGTCTTGTGAGCGAGGAGGTCACGAAGAGATGACATCATCGCTGTGGCATGTAACTCACTCTTGACGTGACACCTTGTATTGTTATGCACCCCTCCTCTCACTCCGGTCTTTCAAAGAATACCTTTTTTCTCTGGCACCAGCTGCCATGTGAACCAGGCGGAATGCTTCTTCATATAATGATGAATGGCGCTTGACCCCAAACACTTTCTGCAGCGAGCTCCAGATTAACATTCAGCCACAGCGGGCCGCACGGTGGTATTTACACACCGATCCGCAGTCAGCGCTAATATATCGCCGCTAAATGAAGATTAAATACTGGCCGAACCTGCCGTTCGGAGCGGGCGGCTCTTTGAGATGTTTATTGTAATGGGGTCGCACCTTCATTCAGGGCCACTGGGTTCGCTCCGACACGCATCCCATTGTTGGAAACTCCTGCTTTGTTATGTGATTAATTACACCGAGCAACATTTATGGCTGGATTAACAATTAGCTGGACCTGTCAAGTCGTCAGTCTGAGATGGCAAACTAATTGAAGAGCCGCTCGGCTATTGTGTCCCAGAGCACGAGAGAAGCGGAGGCCGGGAAAAGACGACGGATCCTTTTCCTTTCATCTGGTGCTCAGGACTAACGGCGCGACCAGTCGGGGCCTGTTATCGCAACATAAACCGCTGGGAGTTTTCTATAAATATTCATGTCTGCTCGACATAAGTTTGCAAAGTTACCTTCATGGTATATTCCACCTCGCCGCCGCCTGCGAGTTTCAAGAAAACTTTGCTGTGACTCACATCCGGACGGGAGATTCTCTCACACCAACTTTAAAAAGTGTTTTAAGAGAGTTTATTTTCTGGAAGTCCACAGGGCCAAAGGTGTCTGTTTGCAGGAGCCTAAATAAAAGTTAATGAAACTCGATTAATAGAACAATTAGTTCTGGTCCTATAGGTCAATCTGGAGTGATAATAACAGACTTATGACTTGCTCCAGACAGATAGTCTGTCAGTCTGTACATTAGTGGTGGGGATTTTACAATGATTGCTCACTTACACCTGTAGCTGGTGACAAATGAATGCATTTATGAGTGAATAATTGAGTGATTCATCTGATTTATTCAAAAATGCTCATTCATTTGGAAATGAAGGATCATTTTTGAATTTACTCTCTATAAACTCTCTATTTATTCTCTATATTGGTGAGTTACTAACTCATTAATTGGTTGGTTCAAAAAAGCGATTCAATCGGGAAAGACCCAACTGACTGTCTTGAGTTAGTCATTGAATCATTTCAACTGACTCCTTAAAAACGCTGATTCATTCACCACCGAAACAACTGACGTCTTTCTGGGTGATTAACTCAACCATTCATTCAATCGATTCGTTGAAATACGTTGAGTTCATTTGAGAACGAAGGAATTGACTCTTTGTGAGGGAGTCATTGAATCATTCATTCACTGGATTTGTTCAAAAACACTAATTAAAGTGTCCCTATTATGGATTTTGGAAATTACCTTTCATGCAGTGTGTAACACTGAATGAAAGCATCCTGCAAAGTTTTAAATCTGAAAGTGCACCGTCTATAAAGTTATTCTCTCAAAAGGAAGAGTCAACTCTGAATCACTGAAACGAGTCGTTTTCAAAACGAATCCCAAGACGTTTCATGTTGACGTCAAAATGAAACATTAGCATATTGCCCGCCCACTTGTTGAGTGCGCAGACCTGGGAAAACTTAGATTTTCACATTGGTCTGAATGAAAATGCAAATTCATTCTTTGCCACTAGGTGCCGCTTTTGGAGCGGTAAAAAAAAATAAAAAATTGAATTAGTAATATGCATTGCTTTAAATGAAATGGACTAATCACCGCAGATTAGCGTCACGCAAAGGAGGGGTTTGGAAAAATGAATCGTTGAATGAATTGTTTGGGAGTCGTTGAGCAAATAAGGTAAAAATAAATGTGTTTTTTGACCTTGCATGCATGTCAAGCTGTTGTTGGGGACTCCCAAAATCAAAATATGAACCTTTCATAACCCATAATAGGGGCGCTTTAATTCAACACTGAAAAAACTGACCGTCTTTATGAGCAAGTCACTGAACCATTCAAACGATTTGTTCAAAAATGATGATTCATTTAGGAATGAATCAAATTACCCTTAATGAGCGAGTCACTGAGTCATTCGTTCAATGGATTTGTTTAGAAATACTGAGTCATTCGGGAAATAAACACCTACTGCGTGTCGCCGCGCTTCTGCTGGGTCTTCGATTGCAACTATCTTCGCTGGCAGAGCAAAAACATACAAAGCTCCTGGCTATAAATGTAAGTTACTCAATATTAAATGCTTGTTTATCGAACTATTGTGTAAAAGCAACATCATACAATCGCGCTGCCTCCTTGTTGCTCCAATAATGTGTCTTAGTTCTTATGTAACAGTTTTGAAATAGTAATAGGTGGATGTCTGTGAAACAATTTAAAGTTACTTAAGGCACGGATTTACAAGTCAAGGCAGTCTTTGTGTGTTTTCCATGCTTGTTTAGGGTAAATGTACCCATTAAGCACACTTTCATTTTTGAGTTCAGATTATAAAAAGAAAAAAATAATTTATTATCCTACTTGATGTCTTAACCAATTGATGTGTTTGTTACTACATGCCTCCTGTAATTTGAAGTCGATCAGATCGTTGCACACTGAGATATGAGTCTCCATGTGTTCACACCATCTGGCGGCCATTTTGAAAGCTGTCTGAAAACATTCACCAAAACAGGAGCCCTTTAAATGTGCATTTTTTTAGATATTTAAGCCTTTATTTTGGGTAAGTTTCACTACTTACTGTAAAATTAAGAGATTAATGTTCAGACTTATAAGGCATATTATAACCTGGAACGTGGATGTGGGAAATAATTACATTAGATCCAAAAGATAGTTTTAGCAGCATAGCGCAGATACTACAGAACACAGTTAGCTGACTAGCTGTAGAAGATTGTGTGCTACGCTAACATATTACTTTACAGGCTTTACTGGCTTGTGCTTTTACATCCATAATATTATAAATTGACAGTTTATTGCTGGTCTGTGGTTTTACAGTGCTGTAATTTTTAAAGACTTCTTATTATTTTAAGGTGAGCTTAAAGGGTGCTCTACTATGAAAATCACACAGCTTCAGTGTGACGAAGAAAAAGTATAATTTCATAGATATTGTTAATAATAGTTGTTCATATTAAAATATGTATGAACTTAATACATGAACGAGATTATTTATTTAGCAAAATCTTGTCATTTTAATAAATATTATATTAAATATATTAAAAATTGTTGCTGCTCCAGTTAAGCTCAGTGTCTCTCTTTAAGCTCTTCCACACTGTACGTCTGTAAATACTTCATAAACAGACTTTAAATATTAACTGATGGTTATCACTTTAAGTTAATCTTTATAAAATGTCAAATAACTTATTTTAACAGCTTTAAGATGACAAAATCGAGACATAACTATAGTTTATGGCCAAAGATGAGTGAGGCATGTCGTCCATCAGAAACCTGTCGTATCTGTCCAGGAAAAAAGCAACTAAAGGCTGGAATACACTACATGACTTTTAAAATATGAACAAATTTTTAAAACACCAGGCATCATACACTTAACGACTTTGTAAATAGTCACAAAGGAAAACTGGCCATCATACACTAAACGACTGATGATCACACACTAGCAAATAACACATTTTTTCAATTATTCTTTAAACATGTTTTTTTCTTGTGCACTAAAAATGTCTCAATGTAGATTTTGGCGAGCTTAATAGGTACGTTTACCCTATATAATAATACATAGCATCGCAGACTTTACTAGTGTAGTATTGTTTTATTATCGGCCAGCCTGATTAAATCATACCTTGCCTGATTAAATGTACGGTCAGTTCACATTTAAATATTAAAAACTGTATTTGTAATTCATCTAAATGTAGTTAATGTGTATGTTTTATTTAAATGCTATAGCACATATACCACTATTAAAGTTACAGATATTTTAATTATAATATATTCTGAATATATGTGTGGTGTGTATACATACATAGCAAAGTCTTGTTTTGTACCTGTGTAAATATTTGTTAATTCATTTTAATGTAATGTTTAATGACATATAAATACTTACACCTGATTTATTTCTGGTTTGGTAACATGAAATGTTGTCTTGGGATAGGCCATGACTATGTTGTAATTCAGTACAAACATACAGTACAACTTAGTGAACACTATAATCTTATACTCTATATACAGTACGTATGATCTTAATGCTCCCAGAAATGGAAGATCAGGTCGAGCAGCATGCATTATGGGATACAATACCATATTTTTAGCAAATGTAGTAAGTCATCCTGGTATTCCATGTGTAGAATAAAAATGCATACTATTCCTAGTATACACACTGCAGCAATGGTAGGGGTTTATGGGAGTATGTTATTCTGAACACATATGTGACCCAGGACCACAAAACCAATCATAAGGGTCAGTTTTTTTTTGAAACGGAGATTTATACATCATCTGAAAATTTAATAAACTGAACAAATTATTGATGTATGGTTTGTTAGGATAGGACAATATTTGGCTGAGATACAACTATTTGAAAATCTGGAATCTGAGGGTGCAAAAAAATCAAAATATTGAGAAAATCACCTTTAAAGTTGTTCAAATGAAGTTCTTAGCAATGCATATTACTAATCAAAAATTATGTTTTGATATATTTACAGTAGGAAATTTACAAAATATCTTCATGGAACATGATCTTTACTTAATATCCTGATGATTTTTGGCGTAAAATAAAAATCAATAATTTTGACCCATACTTTGGCTATTGCTACAAATATACCCGTGCTACTTATGACTGGTTTTGTGCTCCAGGGTCACATATTAGTAATCATTGTGATTTAATTCTGTTTCTGCTGCGATTTCTATTTCTTTCAGTTTTTCTGTGTTTAGTCATTATTCATTGAAAATCGTTGTGTCAGTTCTATCAAGGGTCATTACTTCTTGCGTGTTATCATAATTCACATTTTCTACAACTTGATGCGTTATGAACACTTATGAGACATGCAAGAGCCAATCAAACTTGATGCTTGATGCTGAGCTTTGACCAATTTTGCTAGAAGAGCGACTAAAATCTGTTCTTTGAACTGGAATATGTACGAGTTATATGGACTATTATTTGGTTGCTTCTTATTGTTTTTAAGAACTCAACATTGTCCATTTTCATTATTGAAAACAACACTTTGCCTGTTCTCCGAATTTTCAAATGGTGAATCACTGACTGAATTTGAACTCTTTCTTTTAGCTGAACTTTTTAAAGTATTAAACCAAATATAGGGACAAATAAAATCAATGTTAAAGGGGGAGTGAAATGGAGAAACAAAATGTTCTTGATATTTGCATTTATTTTTAATCTTACAGCTTGTTTGTAATAAATATCAAACCAGTGTTTAAAACTATTAAACCTACTTACTTATGCTACTTATGACTGGTTTTGTGGTCCAGGGTCACATATTAGTAATCATTGTGATTCTTCTGTGATTTCTTTGAGAAAGCCACTAACATCCTTACAATTTCATAAAGCATCTAGATAAACTCATGCAAAATATTCTTCTCCATGATTTTTCGTGGACATTTTCCTGATTTTACAGTAAGCTCTCACAGTGCTTTTCTTTGGCTCTTTCTGGAGCGTGCCCCTGTCAGACAGCAGTGCACTGTGGGTAACCTGTGTGGCGGTCGGGCCAGGTCAAGAGGCGTTTCCTAAGAGCGATGTCCTGCCTGCTCATGGGAAGACTAGCAGCTGCAGAGACGGCGTGAGCTGGGGTTTTCTCTGTCAGGAAGCGGTGGGTCTGTCCGTCTGACGAGGGGGAAAGGCGATTGTTCACGAGGACGGAAAAGGCCCGGGAGGTGGCGGGACATATCAAAATATTTGACAGACTTCAGGATTATGAAACGGCTCTCCCGCGTGGCGTTTGTGCCGGCGGCCCCCGGCTGCTCGGGGTATTGTTTGAGGGCTGAGAGCTCAAAGCCGCCCCATTCGGGGGAAGCCAGTGTGTGTTAATACCATGTAATGAAATTAAGCATTTGGACGGCGCTGGATTCAGTCCGCCTGGCTGGAAATGTTTCAGTTTGTGGGGACCGAGGGAAATAGAGAAGTGCCGCTGCCATATTTAGCTTATTAATCATAACTGTTGAATATCTTTCAGCAGACAATCGTCGGACGGCTTTTGGTCGCCGACCAAAACTCTGAAACAAAGCGAAAGACTGAAGTGACCTTTACACACATTTGATTTAGTCTCTCACGGGACTTGCCCGTTTATTCATACTGTTTTATAGAAGTAATTTATCTGAAGATGAAAATACTGTCATCATTTTCTCACCCTCATGTCGCTACAAACCTGCATGACTTATGATTTTTAGAAGAATGTTCATGCTGCTCTTATATAAAAGTGTGTGTATATATATATATATATATATATATATATATGTGACATGTAGATGCAAAAAAATGTCAAAAAATATAAAAGTATCATATCCATAATCTGCAAATTGCATTGGGTCTCATAACTGATCGTGACATGGAAAATTTCTTTACCACGAAATCTTTCCAAAAATATAAGTCATACTCAAATGCGGTAGGGAATGACATCATGTTATAGTAATTCTGCCTGAAAACAAAGACGTTACTAATTGAAATCAAAGCTATATTCTGTATTTCTCAACATTGATTAAATGGCTACTTACCAAATTTGGAAAATGTTAAACTTGCTTCAGACATTTTGCCAACTGAATTTTTGTCACTTAAGACAAACAGTTGTATCTTCATTAATACTTTGTTCTTGTTCATTCTTGCTTAAAACAAAACCAAACGATTTAAATCTCTTATTTACTTTGAAATCTATCTATACATCTCTTAATTGCCTTTGGATGCTCAGATGTGTGGCATAATCACTGTGGCACTGATATATCTGCTGGACAACACTATAAATACAATATAGTTTGATCAAAATCATGGACTTTCTGTAAAGCTGCTTTGAAATAATGTGTATTGTAAAAAATGCTATTCAAATACATTTAACTAGACTTGAATTTGAGTAAAATCTTGACATTTTTAGTTTTTCTGCATTTAGTCAGTATTCATCGAAAACCTTTACTTCAGTTCTATCAAGGGTCATTACTTCTTGTATGTCATAATTCACATTTCTACAACTTGATGCGTTATGAATGCTTATGAATGCCATTCAAACTTAGCTTGATGCTTAGCTTGACCAGTTTTGAGAGCAGAGCGACTAAAATCTGATCCTTGAACCTTAACTGGTATATGGCGTAGGATTTATATGGACTATTATCTGGTTGACTCTTATTGTTTTTAAGTACTCAACATTGTCCATTCTCATTATGGATAACACCACTTTACCTATTTTGCGGATTTTCCGGAAAAACAATTAAAATGGTTAATCATTATGACTGAATTTGAACTATTTCTTTTAATTAAAATTTTGAAGCATTAAATTAATTATAGGGAAAAAAATAAAAACAATGTTAAAGGGGTAATGAAATGGAGAATCAAAATGTTTGTGATATTTGCATTTATTTTTAATCTTACAGCGTGATTGTAATAAACAGGTTTAATGCTATTAAATCTACTTAAGCCGCAGTATCTTTTGTAACAGACAAGTAATAATAGTACTTTTAAAAATAGTACTTTTTAACAATACTTTTAAAACTATCTACTGAAAATTAATCAAGCAAAAGCAATTTCCACACTGAAACAGATTGTTGCAATTGTTGTGTTTGCGTTATTTTAAACATATACAGCTCTGTCACAGCGCTTGCTGTATCACAGTATCAAAACACACAACATGCTGTAAAAGAGGGCGTGGCTACAGTGTGATTAAGTTAACCAATCGGAACAGTGGGCGTTTACTTCCATTTCTGCAAGAGGAAACACCCCTTTGAAATGAATGTTTTTTTTTTTTTCACAAAAAGTGAAAATGAGGATGGAAAAAGATATTGGATTTTTTGGTGCAAATCTAGTATAAACTAACCTCGAGAAACAATCTAAAAACCTGAGACTGCATTTCATGACCTCTTTAAAGTTGTCATTTTCCTAGTTGCTGATGTGTGATGTTCTTTTGTTTAGTTGATGGATGTTGTTTCATTTGTTAATTTGGATGCATTTGACCCTCGGGCCACTGTACCTGCCAGGAACATCCAGCACTCGGACCACAGCACACTGTGTGTGTTTTCCCAAGCCTTTACGCTCTCACACACACACACACACGGCCTCAAACATATTCCTGCACACGTGTCTCTATTGAAAAGCGTTCTGTTTCCTGGGGAAGAAACGCAGTGCTGTTAAACCTCTAGGTGCAGAAGGCTGTTAGCGGTTCCTGATGATAGTAGGCAAACATTAACATAATAATTAGTGTCTTGTAATTGTTTCATTAAAACCAGTTGTTCCATTTCTCCTCCTGTTTTCCCAGAAGACGAGAGGAATTTGGACGGCAGCCAGAGGGAGGGCGGCCATGTTGTCACCAGAGCACCAGAGACGTTTCATCCACGACACACTTCTGCTCTCGCTGCTTTATTCTCTCGCTCTTTCTGGAAGCGCTTTGACATGAAGCTGCTAAGAAATTAAGAGCAGAGAAAGAGACGATGGTGACCCACACTCCCTTTTTTCTTTAAAAAGCACATTTTCTGTGTCTTTACAGTCATATGAAACTGAATATCAGTTTAAATCAATTCTGATCTGGGGGAAAATATAACATTTCCTTCTTTTTCTTGAACAACAAAATTAGTAGGAATACATACACTCGCATAAAGATGTGATTTTTTATGTGAATGATTCAGCTCTGATGTAAATGAACACACACGGTTCATTTCCATCAGGACTATCAGCACACGGTCAGATGCTTAATCTGGCCAAGACCCACCCACTTACACAAGAAGAGACCGTCTGATTGACATGTCAAGTAACCAGCCAGTTCAGTTTTTATGTTATGTTTAGAGATATCACAATAATTGACCGGTGTAAAAAAAAGATGCAAATATGGCGTGTTAGTTTTTGCAAATGATCTTGCGGAAATATGGAAGCCTGCTTCCGCCACATTAAAAAATTAAAAAGGTAATTGCAACTCTGAGTATTGCAATTCTGAGAAAAAAAGTCAGAATTGTGAGGAAAAGGTTGCAATTACCTTAATTTATTTTTATTCTGTGGCAAAAAAAAAAAAAAAAACAGAATTCAGAGAAAAATGTCAGAATTGCAAGGTTTAAATTCGTAATCCTGATTTTTAATTATGAGTTTATATCTTGCAATGCTGACATTTTTCTCATAATTATGAGTTTATATCTCAATTTGGATTTTGTTGCAAGATATAAACTCTGAAATCTGACTTTTTTTTTTCTCTGAATTCCAACGTCACGTATTACAATTCTGTTTTTTTTTTGTTTTGTTTTTTTTTTATAAAAAAAAATGGTAACTCTTTTTCTTGCAATTGCAAGTTTATACCTCACAATTCTGACTTTGTTTTCCTCAGAATTGCGAGAGGAAGGAAAAAAAGGTCCAAATTGTGAGATATAAAATCACAGTTACCTTTTTAAAATGTTATTTTATTTTATTTATTTATTTTTTTTATTCTGTGGCTGAAACAGACTTCCATGAATAAATGTTTATTAGTCCATTCTAACTTAATAAATACAGATAGCAGACAAAGTAACATGTTCAGTTCTGTTTGTGAAGATTTAAGGCCTGTTCACATCAAGAACTATAACTAAAATATATCTATAACAATAACTATAGCTTCTGCATCAACAGGCAATGACTGTTTACTGTAAACGTGGGCTGCAGTTTTGTCGTCTGTCACTTTAAATGCATAAGGTCTATAAAAATGATGGATTCTGATTGGCTATAAATGTTTTCATCGTTTATTTATTCTGAAAGTGATTCCAACAATATTGTTTTTCTGTGTTGTTATTGTTAAAGTTGTAGTATGTATTCTCTTGGAGTTATGATTACTATTTTATGGTTATAGTTATCTTCCTTAGTGTGAACAGACCTTTATTCCACAAACCTGGCCAATAATGTTTGAAGAGACAGTCTGAAGCAAATCCTACTGAGTTAATAAAATGATCTGTGGACATGCGACTGTCGCGACCTAAATATTAACAATCTGTTTTAAAGGCATTTGAAAGAAACTCATGTTTTTGTGCTGCATAAGTTTGTCTCTGGGTGTACACACAAACATAAGTGTGATATTGAGCTCCGAGGATAGAATGTGTGTGTCTGGATGCGGTGAATCTACTGTACTCCTTCTGAAGGAATACTGTTCATGAAATTTTTAGCTGCAGGCAATTACCACGACACACACACACACACACACACACATTTAAATGACATGGGCGGCGGAGTGTCGCATTTCCTTTTCCCCCCCTTTTCCCTTCATCTGTTCTTCCCCTGTTTTCTGAAGTTCAGACACTGGCGGTTTCCACTGATTTTAATCACAGCGAATCAAATGAAGACGAATCTTAAACACATCACAGATGATTTACACACAGTGTGCATCGCGTGTGAACTCTCTCCAACTCCTAAAGATTGATTCCCATCCAGCAGAAACAAACATATGCAGTCATGTTGTCAATGTTTCATCGCGCTTATTGAATTCTGAAAGGAGGGCAATTTTAGCGACATTGTGCAGTCTCGAGGTTAGTAAACACAAATAAGCAAATGAATGTGTGAAATATGGATGCGTTTGTTTGTTTGTGTGTTTGTTGATGCAGATTTGCAGCCCTGTGTCCTAGAAACCTCCCAAAAGAGTGATTGAAACTTGTGCACCGCAATTAACTCTCTGAGCCGCATCTATAAATCAACATCCTGGTATCTGCAGCGGCGCCGATCCCGGTGTCGCTTCGATATTAGACGCGTCCGCCATCTGTAAGATCCCATAACTGTCGGAGATTCTGCGCTCTCACCGCGGGGAGGGGAAGGAGACGGAGACGTCCTTTAGAAAATTATTTTTCATTCTTCATCTGCGACTCCGCTGACAAATAGACTCAATTTTCTCTTCATTGTGTCGGAGGAAAAAACGTAAACATTTGGAGAACAGACCGTTTGCTCTTTCACTGTCACATCAATCCGGTGTTGTGCCCAATTCTGACCCCTGCCAGATTATTACCCCCCTAGTATTGGTAGGTTTAGGGTTAGGTGTGGGGGAGGGGTTAGGTGTGGGGGAGGGGTTAGGATTAGGGGTGGGGTTAGGATTAGGCAATCAGATAGCGATTTCAACGAGAGGGGTAATAATTTGGCAGGGGGTCGAAAATGAGCACAACACCGGCGGTAAATTCCAGATTATAATCTCGATCTGGTGGGTTGCGCACTTGTGATGCGTGTGAATGTGCGTAGACGACGCAATAGTGATAAAAAGCGATGCTCGACTACGTTTTTTAATAGTTGCCCCTCTGATAAGTGAGCTTGTAAGGCCGTTATTGTCTGTTGAAGAGGAGAGCTCCAAACATCTTCAAAAGAACTCGGCTGCTTTACATATTCATGCCGTTATCTGCGTTTCTCTGAATATGCCAGTTAGTTCTCACACATGCATGCGATAATACTAATCCTGTTTATGTTTGCTCTCCCTGTGTTATTGCACCTCGTGAAATAGAGGAACTTCAATCGAGCGGGGACTCGCCGACCCGCGGACTGACCCGGATATGAGAGAGAATCGCATGCTAAACGCTCTTTGAATATGTAAAGTGTTTCTGAGAGGAACATTCAAATGCGGCAGAACTATCAGGTCCGGTTTCTCTCTCACCTCGGGTCAGGCGGCCGTCCGCGGGCGGCACTGGGGAACGGGATTATTTCACACGCTCGTTCGCGGGGGGAGCTCAGATCTGACACCTATCACACACACACACTGGGATCCGCGTGAATCCCGCTCGACTTCATGAAATGCGCGTGATTCATTTAGCCCTGGATCTTCAGTGCTTTCTTGCATGATGTCAGTGAAAGGCCGCAAAATACACAATGCTTAACAGGCATTTGTGTGGTGGAAGGAAACTTGATCATTTAAAGCTTTACTGAGTAATTTCGAGCCACTAGTGGGAGCAGATGTAATTGGTTAATGAATTGATGGCCACAAACAAACTTTGCACGTGCAATTCCATTTGGTTTCTCCATTGGTGCAGAAATCATTCTGCATCTTAAGTGAATAAAATAAATTTGCACGTATGTGTACCAATTTTTCAAAACCTCCAGCAGTAAGTCTTAAAGTTAAGTACATGCCTCATTCCTGCCATATTTGATTCCTCAAATCGTGTGTTTCTGAGGAGTGTGTGCTGATACTTTACAAAGTGATCAGATGTAGCATTTACACCTGCAGGATCATAAAACGTGAAAAAATCCCACAGATGCACATTGACCTGAGCCACAGTAAGAAGCCACATGGCAACCCCCTAGCAACCACCTAGCAACACACTAGCAACCTTGCAGAACACTCTAACAATTAGGGTTGGGCCGATAGATGCCACTGTCCATCGCCGATGGCTGACAGACATCACGATGTTGAGCCGGCATTGTGATCCTCTCTCCCCTTCCCCCTCGCAGCCCGCAAAAAACATCTTAATTTACACTATATAGTTAATGTACTTCTTTGGTGTTCATCTTATTTAAATGATAAACAAAAAAACAGTTTGTACAGATTAAGAGTGTTTAATCTGTGCCCATTTCACGGTGTTCCACAGGGGTCAGTGTTGGGTCTGCTTTTATTTATTATTTATATTTCACCTCTTGGTCATATTTTTTGCACTTATGGTATTTTCATTTTTATACCGGTGATACACAACTGTACATATCTACAAAGCCTAATATTTTCCCATCCCCCTCTTGAATTTACTAAATGTTTGCAGGATGTTAACATATGGATGACTAAGAATTTCTTAAAACAAAACTCAAGTCCTTCTTGTTGGGTCTAGTTCTACTTTATCTAAAAGTCAGTCTTTTTCTTTTCTTAATTATAAATGTTCAGTTAATATTTCTACTCAAGTGAGAAGTCTTGGTGTTATATTTGATGGTTTTTGCAGACTTACTGATTGTTCCAAATTTCAAGTTCTTTTGGTGCTAAGTTCTCTTTTTAGTTGTGCAGCCCAAAAATTATGGAATTTTTACCACTGCATATTCACCAGCTGGATTCTATTTCCCAGTTTAAAACTCAGATTAAAATGTATTTGTTTAGAATATCTTTTAGTGTTTTGATTGTTTGATTTGTTTGTCTTTGTTCTGTATTGTATGTGTTTTATTGACTTTTGTTGTAAGGGGTCCTTGAGTGCCGTGAAAGGTGCCTATAAATAAAAGCTATTATTATTATTGGTAGTAGTATTACATAGCCAGACATAGGTGTTAATAGTGAATTAGAAGCTGCTGCTTGTCATTTTCCATCCCTGAATTATGTCATCACGTGGCTGATGTTTGGTCGACATACGTGTGATATCCATGCGCATGTGCGGTGTGTTCGTGTGCAGACAATAGCCACGGTTCCGATGCCCTTCAAATAACGCAAATTGAAAATACGACTTGAAAATATGCCTAATGGAAACATGTAAATTTCTCAAAAACTCCATATATCGCAAAACAGATTTTACGCTCGCATTACATGGTTTTTCAGGCAATTCAAAGAAGAAATATTTCACAAAACTGCAATGGAAACTTTTTTTCGCATTACAGGTCACCTGGCATAGGTAAAAGTCACATGATCTTTCTTTAATGTACTATAATCTCCAAGAAACATCTCATACTATTGTATTTTCCAGTTAGGCTACCAAAATCACTGTCAGTGCTCTGCCTGATGGGCTATCTTGAATAGAAATAACATTCCTTCCTTGATTCGCATTGTTCACTTGCTTGCAGGGGTGAAATGGATCGTAGGTGATCGTTTGCAAGTGTTTCTAGGTCTTGTCTATTTAAACATTAAAGTGTTTTAAACCATTCAACTGCATGAAGAGGCTAAAGAGAACTCAGTTCGGTACTTGGGCGCTGTTATTTGCGTGGACAGGCTCAAAGCGCTTCATAAAGCGTTCAAACACAGAATTGATTCCTCTTTCGTGTCTTCTTGTGCTTAAACGGACACACACAAAATGATCTCAAAATACCCATCTCGGCATGTATTAAACAGACGGTTATGTCTTAAGTGAACATAAATAGTGAAGAAAGAAATTGCATTACATTATAATTTCTTAACTGGCTTCTTGTGTGTGTGTGTGTGTGTGTGTGATCTGACTGCTAGTTGGAGAAAAAGATCCCAACTGTCCAAATTTCTCACTTCACACCTTCTCTCGTTCTCTTTGAGTCTGTCTTGCCAATCTTATTTTCTGTGACGTCTTTCCATCCATTTCATTTGGATTTTGAAAAAAGCTAGTTGCTGTCCTTAAGAAGAACACACACACATTTGCCTTACACACACACACACACACTTCAAATGTCCAAAGAAATAATGTGAGTAAATACATTTTTAGGTTGATGACGCTGAGAATGTGTTTCTTTATATGCGTGTGTGTGTGTGTGAGAGAGAGAGCGCTTCCTGCTCTTTAGGGATTATGGGCTGCCCCAGTTTCGCTGTGGTCCATCTGATGGGCGCGTGACCAGTGACACACATGTCTAAATTTGGCAGCGTGCTCTTGTGCCAGAGACACAGACTGGCCAACACACACAGGCCAATCAGCACTAACGAGGAAGGACATTTTAATTAGTCCCTGACTTATGTACAGGCTACACTCGCCCCTTCTGCTGATGCAGAGCTCATGTCCATCTAAGTTTATATGAACTGATTCCCCCAGTGAATCATTGTGGCTGTAAAAATGATATTCCAGCACTAATAGTGAAGAAGCTGCTTAATATCATCGTTAGAGCTTCAGACACTGATCATCTCTGTAATCACTGAACAATCTCATCGTAATCTCCTGCTGATGTCAGGCTGATCGCAGGTCGATTAGACCGAATGCGTGCAGCTGTAATGCATCGCATGCAAACGTGCAGAGCAGAATGCGAGACATTTGCTGCTCTGCAGGACAGTAAACACCACAGTAAATCCCTGATACTGTATGTGTGACTAAAACTAACAAAACCAATAAAGATGCACTAGAACTAAAATAGCTGCTCCAGATTGAGAGCTCTTGTTTTTTATGAGCATCTGATTCCTACGAGAAGAGATTGCATGGAAAAAAAATGATTGCATTTACAAGAACTTCCGGTAATACTGTGGCATTTCTATGTTGCGTTTGCAAAAAAAAAAAAAGATTGTCAGTGGGTAATTTTATAATTTTGGATGCTTTTAATCTGCATTGACTATAATTATGTTTTTTTCTAACATTTTTTTT
>JAFVLL020007707.1:9395-33372 GCA_021397915.2 Tor tambroides
TTGGTTTAGAGGTTGCAGAAGTGGAAGGTCAGCTTGTCAGTGCTCAGACCATACGCCGCACACTGCAACAAGTTGGTTTGCATGGCCGTTGTCCCAGAAGGAAGCCTCTTCTGAAGCTGGCTCACAGAAAAAGCCTGCAAACAGTTTGCTGAAGACAGCCTGTCCAAGAGCATGAATTACTGGAACCATGTCCTGTGGTCTGATGAGACTAAGATGAACTTGTTTGGCTCAGATGGTGTCCAACATGTGTGATGACGCCCTGGTGAGGAGTACCAAGAAAACTGTGTCTTGCCTTCAGTCAAGCATGGTGGTGGTAGCATCATGGTCTGGGGCTGCATGAGTGCTGCTGGTACTGAGGAGCTGCGGTTCATTGAGGGAAACATGGATTCCAACATGTACTGTGACATTCTGAAGCTCCCTTCCTCCCTTCAGAAACTGTGCCAAACGGCAGTTTTCCAACATAGTATCAACCCCAAACACACTGTCAAAATGACAACTGCCTTGCTGATGAAGCTGAAGGTGGTTTCAGTTTTGACATAAACAAGATCTTCTCCGCACTGATGTTCTCTTTTTCTGCAACATTTTGAATGCACAATGCAGTATCGCCACATCTAGTGGGTTCAACTGGATAGGCTAAAAAAAACATTAAAAAGTAACGACACTTACATCATCATCGCATTTCGTGCGCCACTGATAAGGCTGCCTGACGCACACCTAAAATGCAAATGCAGCGTTTTTGTATTCGAATGTCGATTTTTATTTTAAATGCGACGAATATTCGAAATTCGATTTATTTATTTATTTTTTGACAGCTTTAGGGGCTATTCACACAGAACACGTTTTTCCATTCCAATGTGCTACTTTTCCATTATTTTTCTATGTAAACAGGCGCTTGACGGACGTGCATGACCGTTACGCTCACGTCTCGCATTTTTTGCAGCCCCTCGCACATGAGTGTCGCATTTTTAAGACGCCGTGTCAAGTTAAAAGAATTTCAACTTTTACATGCAGAGCCACTCATCAATGGACCAATCAGAAGAACTCGGAGGCGGGGCAAGCGTTTCAAGCTTCTGTTTACAGTAGCAAGTTGGCATGACAACTGTTTTATTTGATGGGAACATGGCGGAGGAGGCGCTCATAGAGGCTGTGTCCGGATACCCTGAATTATATAACTTTATATTTCTTCAAGCGATTATCACAACTTGTTCCTTAAAAAAGAGCTTGGAGAGAAATATCTCTTCATATCTATCAATTCTGCTGTTTGCCTATTTCTGTTATTTCCGTTATTGTCGTTATTGCATCATCTCAATAGAGTCTTGAGACCCTCGCGTTCTTCGCTGCGCTTTTTTAAAAACCATTCCTGAGCGCTGCATCTCGTGTTTTTAGACGCAAAGACACATTCTGTGAATGGCCCCTTACTGCTTTAAGACATGCTTTTTTGAGTTAAATAATAGTGCAAATACCAGTAATCTGACGAGCACAAATGTTAGTAATTTTAGTTCGCGTTGCGAACCGATGACCGCACATATTGATGTCCTACTTAAACAGACTCCATAAGACATACACACATACACACATATATATACACATAGCAGTTGAATCACCATAACAAATACATGAGGCCATTGATAATCACTGCTTTATTTTATTTTATATTATTTTTTATTTTATTTTATTTTATTTTAACCAAATGAGGCAAACCATTTATTTTATAAGGACCACCACCAAGGTCCAGTGTGGTTCAGATTCTTTGTCCAGCAGGTCATTTGTATTCCATTCCGTGACTAGTGTGTGCAGTACTAAGATATCTCTCCTTCAGCATCAATGCTGTAAGTGCAGTTAGAGGAGGGGTGGATACAGTTACCTTCAGATAAAGACGGACACCCAGTATTAAAATTCAGCACAGTCGTTGTGCTGCCAGAAACAAAACTATGATAGAACCTTCTTAATATGAGGATGAGCTCACTCACAGCCAATCAGATTCTTTCATTTCCTCACACATGCCCTTATCTGTCTAGCCATTCAGGAGAAGGGTTTTTCTTTCTTTCTCTCTGTTTTGCTGAGTGAACGGGCTATAGACCGCAAGTAATCACAGAGGATGTTGCTATGGCGACACCAAATCTGCAGGGCAATGGATGGTGCAGCAGTTGCTGTGACAATAGTGCTGCAGGAATACGCTGAGTGGAGGCTTTGTGTTTAGCTTGACAAGGTCAGATATGTGGGGGAACAAGGACCCATCAAATTCTACTGTACCACCCTCAGATTACATACCACAGTGCATTTCTGTACTGTATTTACTGCAATGATCCCTGACGGCTATACCCAACCTCCTGTATACTGTGTGACTGCAAATAATGTTTGTTTGTTTGTTTGAGCCATAGATGTATAGCTACCCATGGTTCCCAAAGTGAAGGATGAGGTCAGATCTTTTACGTAGAATAATGTCAAGTGACAACTGCCAAATGTGACCCTGGACCACAAAACCAGTCATACGTAGCACAGTTATATTTGTAGCAATAGCCAAAACTGCATTGTATGGGTCAAAATGATCGTTTTTTCTTTTATGCCAAAAATCATTAGGATATTAAGTAAAGATCATGTTCCATGAAGATATTTAGTAAATTTCCTACCGTAAATGTATCAAAACTTAATTTTTAATTAGTAATATGCATTGCTAAGAACTTCATTTGGACAACTTTAAAGACGATTTTCTCAGTATTTTTATTTTTTTGCACCCTCAGATTCCAGATTTTCAAATAGCTGTATCTCAGCCAAATATTGTCTTATCCTAACAAACCATACATCAATGGAAAGCTTATTTATTCCAATTTCAGATAATGTATAAATCTCAATTTCAAAAAATTGACCCTTATGACTGGTTTTGTGGTCCATGGTCATAAATGTGAACACTAGTCATTTGATTGTTATTACTTTTAAATTATTTATTTGCAGTATAGGGCTGCCTAATTTGGCCAAAAATATATTGTGATTATTTCATTATGTACTGTACTTGCGATTTGAACATAATCATTTAATCTCAAATGAATACCACTATTTTTGCTGCTACTGAGACATCCAGGCAAAAAAAAAAAAAAAACCACAAGACCACATTCCTCTGTCAATAGTTGCTTTTTAAGGGTATTCACACTTGGGTTCACTCTTTAAAACAAGACCTCTTACAGGAATCAAACTGGAACATTCACTCCTTTTGTACTTCATTTTAACCTAGTCATTTTCTTTGTTCTCCTCTTTCTCCTTTTATATTTCTGTGTCTTTCACCTTCTTTGCCCTTGTGTATTGTTTTTTGGCATACACTTTTATTGTGCTGCTGCTATGCACACACTCACACTCACACACACACACACACACACACACACACAGAGCTTACTGAGTTTTTGGGTTAGGCAATTCACTGAGTTGAGTTTTAATTGTTCCCTTTTAAGAGAGGGCAGACATTAATTAGTGTGATTCCTGTGGGCGATGCCACATGTGAGAGTGTTGAAAAATCTTTTAGCAATCGTGTATTTTGCAAAATGAATAGCAGCAAGCACAAAGACAGTCACCACCCCTTCCCCAAAACAAATAGATCTCCCAGAGGAGGAATGAGGGCCATGTCTTAATTTTTCATTCTTTTGTCTTGGATATACAGCACATGCTTTTGATATTTTAAAAGGCACTTGAGAAACTCCTCCTTAAAATAGTGTTTTATTTCTATACTCTATCCAGTGGTTCTTAATCCTGGTCCTGGGGACCCCCTGCTCTGCATATTTTGCATGCCTCCCTTATTTAACACACCTGAATTCAGATCATCAGCTCATTAGGAGAGAGCTCCATAAACTGAACTAAGTGTGTGATAAAGGAGACATAAAAAATTTGCAGAGTGGTGGGCATGCATGTGCAGAGGGAGGGGGCGGTGGGTGCTTGAGCACCTGCCCCTTTTCCCCTTGATGCCCAAAGTGCCCTTTTGTCAAGGCAATTTTTTTTTTTTTTTTTTTTTTTTTGTAATTAAACGCCCTTTTGTGAAGGCCTGCCCAATCTAACTATTAGTAAAATTAGTTAATAATAGTTTAGCCGTAAATTAAATTATCCACATGATGACCTTTCACCTGACGATCTCATCCGGGACGACACGCCTTTAGGATGCCTTCAGTAATGTCCGCGCGTGCCGGTAAGAGGAGTTCGTTTATAAAGGCTACTACGAACACCCTTTTCCCATTTTTATCACAGAATAATTCAGGAAATATATTTTATAGTTTCTATACTAAATGGTATGTCAATCACTACTGCATTTTTCATATAGTTTATTTATTTATTACCTGAAGATAACTTGAAAAACACATATAAACCATATATTTTCGCAATCGTGTGTTTATTGTCTTCACGTTTCATCAGTAAAAACGTTTCTGCTTTTATTCAGCTCAGCTACAGCGATAGCCGTGTGAGTTTGTCCATACGTCAAAAGTTTCTGCGTGAGAGCGCCCTCTGGCTTCGAGTATGAATGAAACATGCACTGCACGAGAGTGTTCAGCTCTCCTGATATTCACATCTCATTTTGGATACGAATAAAACGTTAGGTCATATCTCTTTTAATTTAAATCTAGATTTAAATCTATAAACCTCTATGTGAAAACACCTGCTCGAGCTTGAATAAAGTGCGGGGGATGAATTTACATTTTATTAAAATTAATATTAAATATAAAAAGTGCAGCTAACATAGTTCTACACAGTAATAAAAACAAAGGTGCTTGTTCTCTTTCGTTCTTGCTGTTTAACTGGGAAAAGTTTAAAGTGCGTTGAGGTGTCTTGTCTTTTTTATGTTATCTGACTAAAAACTATTAATACTTTGACCTATTATTATTACAGTATTTATTTTAAAAATGTAGAGTGCCTTAAAAATAATTATCACAACACTGGTAAAACAGGCTTATACTTATTTTCTCGTCCTCCGAATTATACTTATCAATCCTGTTTTTATAATCATTATCATTCAAAAAATGAATAAATTCAGAACAGGATTAGAATAGAATTCTATTTTAAATAAGACAGGAATATTTTTTCTACAACAACAACAGTAGTGTTTACAACAGCAAAACCACCATACCCTGTAAACTCAATAACTACAACAACAACAATAATAATAATAATAATAATAATAATATCATTCCAGAGCAATTAAGAGGTGCAAAAATGTCTTTAACATTTAAACTTAAAATGGTCTTTTCTGTTCTGTTTCTTTTTCAAACCTGCGTCATGGCATTTGATGCTGTATCAATACAGAAGCATTCATTTCTATACACATATCAGCAAGGGGCACAGCCCTATTAAAAGCCGTGTTCCATGTGCCCCTTTTATACTTTGAGCACCTGCCCCTCCAAAGGTCTCTGCACGGCCCTGGTGGTGGGTCCCCAGGACCAGGATTAAGAACCACTGCTCTAAACATAAGGACTAATTTATTACTCTTATTAAATCTGTACACACCTATATTTTTAATGAACAAAATTCCTTTGCATTTTAGATATATCAGTCATCTGAATAGCTTAACTGTAGCTAAATTATAGACTGATGATCTGTAATCAATTAATATTAATAGAACTTAATAGAATTAATAGAACTGCTCTCCATAACAAACTCTATGTGCAATTTTTAGCTATCATTCATGTCCATAGCACAAATGGTGCAGCATGAATTACACAAAAGTTTAATATTTTGTTAGTGGTTTGTTCAAATAGTCATACGTATGCACAGTATTATTGTTCATATGGAGAATTATTCCATAGTTTTGTTATACCACTTATGTGTCATTACATATATGTAAATGATTATTAATTATATATACAATTTTTGCTTTTAGTTAATTGAAATAATATCGTAAATTCTACAGTATATTTCAAATTTATACAACTTGAAACACTGTAACATCCTCTGTTGCATACCTTTTTGTATCTGAAAACAAAAGTGCATAAACACAGGCACAGTATTTCTCTGCAAACTCCTTTCAGACTGACCGCTTCTTGTGGTCATGTCTGTGTGCACTGCTATCTGTCCAACAAAGAATATTTAAACAATGAAGGACTTCGTTAATAATTGACAGGCTGCAGATTGGCAGCATGTTAGAGTGAGCATATGTGTGTGTTATATAATATATGTGGACTCCTGTATGACCTATATTAAATTGAGGGTGTGCGTTTGGGAGGGGTTATTGATGAATAAGAAGCATGTGGCCTTGGCAGCTGTTAAGGCAAGGATTATGGGCTAGAGGAGTGTCCTTTATTTGTATGCGAGAGCCATAAAATGTAGAGATTATTATAGCTGTTAATTTAATTTAACTGTCACATGTAAATCTGTATAGTTTTTAGAGTTACAAAATGTTTAGAATTGTTTGACTTTTTGAATAGCATTTCAGATGTTGTAGAGCTAGGCTTTCAACTATCGTAGAGTCTGGTCTACTTTGAAGATTAAGAAGATGAAGATTCAGGCAAAGAGCAACCCATTTACATAGGAAGATATCATGTGACTACCATGTAAAATGACCTACTACAGCTTGTTTTTATTTGACATTTAATCTAAAATCGATTATATAATCCTACAAAGCTTATACAGGTTTTTTTTGTTGTTTGTTTGTTTGGTTTTTTTGTGTTTGTTTTTTGTTGTTGTTGTTGTTGTTTACTTGATGCTAAGTATTTCAATCAAAATTTTGACTACAATGAATGAATTCTGGAAAGATGAAAAATGAAAAATTATTACATTTCATGAACTCACTTTGGCACATCCATGACTGGATCCAGTTAATAAAATGGACTTCATACATACATGCATTTTTTTTTTTTTCATATCAGATCACATGCATGATTTATTATGTATTACATATCACTAAGACTTGCAAATCATTGTATATTGTATCTCTATTTGAATGACAGACTCATAATCACCATACAGTCTCTGTTGACTCAGTGGTCCACTGAGAGTCTGGCACTTTTAATTTAGCTCTGTCTAATACATGTTCTTGCATAGTGTAGTTGACAGAAGAATAATTTTACTAAAACAATAATATTACGTTATTGATATATGTTTGCAGATTATGAACATTATTTTGAATATGATATATATGGAAATTCTGGTTTCCACTGTGCTAGAACAAAGACAATTCTAGTTATAATGTTTTGCATCAGTCTGTGTCTGATGGAATCAAATATATTAGTAGAGATTGAGAATTTTTTAAAGGTGAACTTCAGCATTAAATTCAATACCAATGTACTTACAAAAATAATTGTTTCCTCACAAATAGAAGAACATAATGTAAGGCAAAATACAGAATATTTAATCATTCAATTTAATAAATTTAATAATGCAAAAAAACAAAAAACAAAAAATCCTCTGTTCAGCCTCCACTTGATAGGTATGGAGGGGGAAAAAAACAACAACAACAACAACAACTTTAGACCCTCCTCATACACATGCACAAATGTGTATTTTATTTGCTATATTTTAAAAGAATTAACTTGGATGAATGGAATCATTTGACATTTCAGGCAGGTTCCTTTTAGTGTGTCTGGGCAAGACAGGAACAGCACAATAGCAGGAAACTAACCTGCATGCAAACATTTTCTCAGCACACTCAAACAATTTTTTTTTTTTTTTTTTTTTTTTTCCCCCATTGAACCCAACCCATATTACCTACACAACAAACAGGGACACATCAAGTGGGCAAATGTTCAAAAGGACAGTGTGGTCAATGGCTGAATGATCAAAGTAATGTGAACACAATGTACCTTTATCCTCATCAACCAGACATTCTTATTCACTCATTTAACAGGGATAATAACAATAAACAGTGTTATATGAATTATTGAATTAAAGTATTCTACGTGTTTTTATTATTATTTTTTTTAACCTTGTAAAAAAATAATTTAATTATAATCAGCAAACTGGTCTCAAGGTCATTTTGCATTGAAGTTGCATATATTTTAAATCACATAAAATGAAAATTCAAATCAGTATCAATATCAATGTCAAATATATAGGGAAAAATAGCCAAAGACAAAATATACAGATGATAGAAGTTAAAGTAGTTAGAATTAAAAGAAAATAATATTATTATTATTAAGCAGTGATAGGACACCTGTGTTAGGACATTTGTGTGAATTGTCTTCAAATATCAATGAAAAAAAAAATGACATTAAGTGCAGTTTGTTGAAAAAGATTTAAGGAATTTAATTTACTTTAGTCATAAGAAAAGCATGAGCATCATTTGTTTATAGATGCCACTGTCACGGCAGTGTCGAGGAAGGCACACAAAGACGATGATGAATTCAACAAGTAGTTGAATAATATCCAGGAAGACGATAATCCATGCAGATGAGGGGTTGACACACACCAATTCCAACATACAATACTAGACGAGGGAGAACTGAACAGGCTAGAACTAAAGTAGGGCAGTTAACGAGGGACAGACAGGTGCAGAGGGTTAACTTATAATTTGAGAATGAACTAATGAGAACAGGAACAGAGCCAAATATGGGCAAACAGGAACTAAACCAAAGCAGAAGACAGAAAAACACAACAAATGAGTTCAGGGGTGTGACAGCCACTTGGTTTGTAATGAATGTAATGAACTTATTACATTTTTTAGTGTGACTTAAGAATCCAAAAGTGCCCGATTTCTTTTTGGGGCCACTGCGTGTGTATATATGACTGTATATAACAGAAAGTCTTTGTCTCACAGTGAAACTGCATATTGTCACAGAAACATGTTTGTTTTTGTTCCTCATATTAGAAAAAATAGCATAGAAACATACAAAACTACTGCAAAAAACTGTACAGGGAAAATAGCCAAAGACAAAATATACAGATGGTAGAAGTTAAAGTAGTTAGAATTAAAAGTAAATAATAATAATAATAATAATAATAATAGCAATGTTTTACTCTGTCTGTGCGAAGGTGCCCTCTGTTTTGTTTTTTGTTTTTTGAGGCACTCTCCCTTCACTTCTTATCATGTCAAATGACAAAAAGTAACTGAACCCGTCTCTTAGACATGCACATAAACAGTGATCATGATCACAGCTGCCTGTGAACTAGCACCAAATAGTTTTGTAGATGACCTCAGAATACTCATTGTCATTTAAAGACAACATTATGAAATCCAACTGAATCTTTCCAAAACTATATGGTTACGGACTGAAATCAGGTCATTTGATTTTTTCACTGATCTGGGGAGGGTCACACCCACCAGACCTGCTTACTCAATTAATTCCCATCACTTCTGGCAATGCAGGCACACATACACACACACAAACATACAAACACACACACACAGTCTCACATGCTTCATGTTCTTCATGTTGCTCAACGTGATCTGTAGAGTTCAGCTTGTCACATTGACTGACAGGAACAAACTTTGTTAGTACTGTCTGGATTAGAGGAGACATGAGGTGAAAGATGAGGGTCAGACATACATATATACACACCCTGAATCTTAGCTTCCAGTTACAGTGTTGTTGCACTGCATGCTAAAACCACACACATGCATAAACAAAAAGGACAGATAACCAGACCAATCCATCCCACTGCTCTTTGTTCATGTGAATTATTGTTTGAAGTGAATATTTTGAAAAAAGCTATTATCTTTCATTAGCAGTCTTAAGGGTAATTTGCACTGTACTGTCAGATGCCAGCCAATGCCAACAACCACCAGATAACTGTACGTCAGTCAACAAACATTCTGCAGCCTGACAGCTGCTGTTCAACAGCAACAGATGTCAACATGGGTAGCATACTGATCCAACAAGACCTTACAAACAAGTCTGTTTGTGTTGATCGGCATCTGACTGTGTAGTGCAAATGAAGAGAAACACCATTTTAGACTAATCCCAATGTTTGTAAGAGTGCATCCAAAATCAGCTCGCCATAAAAAAATGCTAATAAGTTTTGACATTAAAATTAATTTCAGATAAAAATAAAATATAATAAAATAAATCAAAATATAACGCTGATCTTACATACAAAATGACTCATTAAATGTAATATTTATTATATTTATTACCAGGGGTACTTCAAATAAATAATTTAGTTTAAAAAAAAAAGTCACTAAACATCTGGTCTGTAAAAGTAGATTTTTGATTGCAAAACAAATACTTGCAGATGTGCTTGTAATGCAAAGGGCAGATATATTCTGTATATTTATATGTGCATTATGCTCCAGCATTGTTCTTTGGGAACATCACTGTTTTCATGGTTTCATCACGCACCTCAGTCTACCTTTGACCTCTTTGACCCTGAAGTCATTCAGTGCCCTGTTGGGGTCTGATATTGAGTAAAAGGTTTGCATAAACTTGTATTTATATTTTGTACTGGACTGGATGTGTCTAAGAACAATTTGCAGATTATAGCTGCATCTCATTTCAGAGGCTGCATCCTCCGGAGGTCGCATTTGTAGGCATACGTCATCAAGGATGTCTTATTTAAGAAAAGTAACCATAATAAAATTGACTGTTATTCCTTGTGAGGTGTAAAATACTGTAATTTCTTTTTTACTTTGCAATTTAATGGTTACTCTTCTTAAATGAGACTGTCCCGATGATGCATGTAGCCTTCAAATGTGAAACGAGAAGCAGCTTATGTGTCCCATGAGGCCTTCTTTAATGGCCCATTTTTATAAGCAGTTCTGATACACACATTCTTGCCTCTTGAGGTTTCCCAGTTTCTCATATAATCAGCACAACACAGGAAGGGGTGTGGGGGAAGCAGGTGCAGGGGGCTCGACTGACACGATTGACAGGCGAATTGTCTACTTTTGAATGTCAGCTTGGATAATTATCAGAATCTGTAAGTAAATGTCACACTGATAAGCCAGTAAGGTGGTTTAACAAGATATTGTAGTTTTTTTTTTGTTTGTTTTTTTTGTTGTTGTTTTTTTTTTACTCCCACCTTTTGGCTTCAAGCACAGGAAAGATGGACAGGTTATCATACAGTATCTCACAGAAGTGAGTACACCCCTCACATTTTTGTAAATATTTTATTATATCTTTTCATGTGACAACACTGAAGAAATGACACTTTGCTACAATGTAAAGTAGTGAGTGTACAGCTTGTATAACAGTGTAAATTTGCTGTGCCCTCAAAATAACTCAACACAGAGCCATTAATGTCTAGACCACTGGCCACAAAAGTGAGTACACCCCTAAGTGAAAATGTCCAAATTCGGCCCAAAGTGTCAATATTTTGTGTGGCCACCATTATTTTCCAGCACTGCCTTAACCCTCTTGGGCATGGAGTTCACCAGAGCTTCACAGGTTGCCACTGGAGTCCTCTTCCACTCCTCCATGATGACATCACGGAGCTGGTGGATGTTAGAGACCTTGCGCTCCTCCACCTTCCATTTGAGGATGCCCCACAGATGCTTAATAGGGTTTAGGTCTGGAGACATGCTTGGTAAGTCCATCACCTTTACCCTCAGCTTCTTTAGCAAGGCAGTGGTCGTCTTGGAGGTGTTTGTGGTCGTTATCATGTTGGAATACTGCCCTGCGGCCCAGTCTCTGCTTCAGTATGTCACAGTACATGTTGGCATTCATGGTTCCCTCTGAACTGTAGCTCCCCAGTGCCGGCAGCACTCATGCAGCCCCAGACCATGACACTCCCACCACCATGCTTGCAAGACACACTTGTGTTTGTACTCCTCACCTGGTTGCCACCACACATGCTTGACACCATCTGAACCAAATAAGTTTATCTTGGTCCCATCAGACCACAGGACATGGTTCCAGAAATCCATGTCCTTAGTCTGCTTGTCTTCAGCAAACTGTTTGCGGGCTTTCTTGTGCATCATCTTTAGAAGAGCCTTCCTTCTGGGACAACAGCCATGTAGACCACTTTGATGCAGTGTGCGGCGTATGGTCTGAGCACTGACTGGCTGACCCCCCACCCCTTCAACCTCTGCAGCAATGCTGGCAGCACTCATACGTCTGTTTCCCCAAACACAACCTCTGGATACGACGCTGAGTACGTGCACTCAACTTCTTTGGTCGACCATGGCGAGGCCTGTTCTGAGTGGAACCTGTCCCGTTAAACTGCTGTATGGTCTTGGCCACCGTGCTGCAGCTCAGTTTCAGGGTTTTGGCAATCTTCTTATAGCCTACGCCATCTTTATGTAGAGCAACAATTCTTTTTCAGATCCTCGAAGTTATTGCTATGAGTTACCATGTTGGAACTTCAGGTAGCCAGTATGAGAGTGAGGCTTGTCTTACAAATTGCCACCTGCTCCCCCCATTCCCACTTTTACAGAGCAGCAGCAACACTAATGAGTCACATGACACCGGGAGCGAAAATGGCTAATTAGGCCCAATTTGGACATTTTCATGAGTGTGCTCGCACCTGTGCAGCGGTTTTAGGGCATTAATGGCTCTGTGTTGAGTTATTTTGAGGACAGCAAATTTACTGTTATACAAGCTGTACACTCACTACTTTACATTGTAGCAAAGTGTCATTTCTTCAGTGTTGTCACATGAAAAGATATAATAAAATATTTACAAAAATGTGAGGGGTGTACTCATTTCTGTGAGATATTGTATGTCTTTATTTTAGAATTTGCTTATTGATCATTAGTGGACCTATTTTAATTTTGAACACCCAGAACAGCTTAACATCCTCATAGTAATATCCAAAAACCTTCAGAACATCCTAACATCTGCAAAGCATCCGCATATGCCCTGGCAATGGGACAAAACGTCCTATCACTGTTGTACAAGCAAGCATCAGTTACTCTTCAGAAAATGTAAAAAAAATAAATTAAAAAAAACCTGACCAAATTGTAAACTACTTGTTTAACTTTGATACTTTTAATTGATGCATTATGCGATTGTCATTCTATTGTAGTGGGGGGAGGGGGTAATAATTTAAAAGTAACCAAGGCAACACTATACAAAATAGCATATAATAATAATAATAATAATAATAATATACATCCTACATATTGACAGAATGTACCTACTGTCAGATGGGAGCAATTTAAATTATTTAAACAATGAGTTGCTAGAATCAGCCAAAATTGAATGGGTCTTTGTACAACTCTCCTCAAATGGAGATTTTGTCAGATTTAGTTAATTTGATTTAAAAATTTGTCCCCAAAATATGGTTAAGTAGGTAGAAGTATGTACGTACGTACATGAACACATACACACACACACACACACACACACACACACACACACACACACACACACACACATCCAAGTATGCAAACACACACCCTGCTGGCCAGCTGTTCATGGCAAGGTCAGCATAGATTAGTTTTGTCATATATCACTGTCTGTGTGTGTGTGTGTGTGTGTTTTAGACTGGAGTGATTGGGGTGGGACTCTTTACTTGGCTGGTGGTGAACCAATTTTAGCATAGAATGTCAAATGGCAGTCTCCAGCAACGTCCAAAATATTTATTTCCTTTTTTAAGAACAACTGGAGGATCGTAGTAAAGTCATAGACTCATATGTACAAATCTGTCTGTGTGAGCATCACTCAAACTGCCAATACATGGTAGAGATACATGCTAAAATACTGCATTATAAACAGCACAATTTGGGTCGTTTTGGCAATTGGTGTGGCTGGGTCAAAAAGGGACAAGTTTGGCACTAAGTTGTTTTGACCCAGCGGGCTTGGTTACATGTTTACCACAAAATGCTGGCCTGTATATGTGTGTGTGTGTGTGTGTGTGTGTGTGTTTTCAACTATTGTTTAAAATTAATATACCACTGGATTAAAATTTTAAAATAAACCCACATTTTGTTATAAAACAAACACATGCAGAATGATTACAGTACAAACACAGGCAACAGTAATAATCAAAATATCTATTTTACTGATAAGCAAAAACAGCACAAAAGTGACAAAAATATAGGCAAAAGTGTATGTGAATGAGAAAAACTGCAGAAATTAATGACAAATCAACAGTTATACAGCTTCAGCTACAGCTACAGTTACATGAAATTGCTTTTTAAAGTTCAGTGAATACTGATGAATAAATATTGAATAACTTACATTTATGACCAAATTTAACCTGTTTTTTTTTTTTTTTTTTTTTTTTTCACTGCCAGTGAAAATAGTCACACTATGGTCTCAAAGCTTTAGAGTTTGACTCCTGCCAGGACACATACTGAATGAAAACCTTTAATAAATGCTGAAAGTTGGGAATAAACTTTGTCATATTGTATCAAAAGGATTAAATCGCTACTTTTTAATCACTCATCTGAAATGTCATTCTACTCAACAGTTACCGGACACTGCTCAAGTGGTTTCTGTGTGAGAGACAACACTCAGTCGAAAACTCAGAAAGAAAACACTTCTTTTAAAAGAACACATTCCTTGTTGCAGGCAGTTTCAAAGTTTCAAAGTTCTTTGATATCGGCACGCATAGAATGGTTGGTACTCTATCATGACTGCATTCCAAACCAGCACCATATATTCCTTTATACTCCGGTTATAGTAATTTAGCTTCAAAAATTTTGGCCTGCACTATCATATGTGACCCTGGACCACAAAACCAGTCTTAAGTCGCTGGGGTATATTTTTAGCAATAGCCAAAAATACATTGTATGGGTCAAAATTATTGATTTTTCTTTTATGTCAAAAATCATTAGGATATTAAGTAAAGATCATGTTCCATGAAGATTTTTTGTAAATTTCCTACTGTAAATATATCAAAACATAATTTTTGATTAGTAATGTGCATTGCTAAGAACTTAATTTGGACCATTTTAAAGGCGATTTTCTCAGTATTTTGATTTTTTTGCACCCTTAGATTCCAGATTTTCAAATAGTTGTATCTCGACCAAATATTGTCCTAATCTAACAAACCATACATCAATGGAAAGCTTATTTATTCAGCTTTCAGATGATGTATAAATCTCAATTTTGAAAAATTGACACTTATGACTGGTTTTGTGGTCCAGGGTCACATATCGTAATTACTGATCTGAGAAATAGTAGTCTATAATTTACAGGTTTTCATATCTTTGTTTGTTTGTTTTAGGTGACTTGCTTGCAAGATTTCTTTGGTGATGATGACGTTTTCATTGCCTGTGGACCAGAAAAATTTCGCTATGCACAGGATGACTTCTCCCTGGATGAAAACGGTAGATCATAGCTTTTAATAAATAAATGAGAAATTTAAAATGTTGATTATATATATAATTATATATATAGAGAGAGAGAGAGAGAGAGAGGTAAGTTTATAATAACTTTCATGAATTAATCATTAACAAATATTATATAATGCTTAACAGATTGTTAGTTATCACATACTCACATATCTATAAATATGAAATAATGTACTTATTAATGTTTACTAATGTACTTAATAAACATTACTTAATGATTAACTGATCATCATTAAATGTAAATTGAAATGCTTACAAATGTCATTATGCTTTCAATTTCACTTTTTGAAAATCTTCAAACGATTTTGACAGATCGTTTACAATGATTAAAAGCTTCATTAATAAATCATTAACAAACATTATATAATGCTGGATCTTTAGTTAATGTCATTACACTTTTAATTCATATGCTCATGCACTTTTTTAAAAATCTACAAATTGGAATTATGATTATTGATTAATGATTAACAATTAAGCATTTAATTATTAATAATGTACTTCTGAATGCTAACAAATGTCATTAAACTTTATTTCACATATTACCTAATGCTCTTTTTTACATTCACAAATGTTGTGGGAAAAAAGCTTAATTAGTCATTTTAAGCACTTCACAAACTATTCATGTTAGCAAATTATTCATTAACTCATAATCAGAGTCTATAAAGGTCACATATTTGGTTTTTGTTGGTTGTGTAGACTTCTACTATTTACATCTTAAATATTCTTAAATCACGTATTAATTATTTGTTCATGTTTTTTGCAGTACCCAATCTAAAGTGGAAATTATCCATTATGTGTACAGTAAATGTTTATAAATATTTGGCAATCATTTGTACATTTATGAGCAGTTATCTCGATGGCAAAATTGTCCCAAATGACCTAAATTTACCCTATTTACACATCTTTACAAATCATTTATTAATTATTTATGTTTTTGCAGTACTCAATCTAGTTGAAACTATTCATCATCTGTAAATGTTTATAAACATTTACTAATCATTTAGTACCTTTATGGTCGTTGGACTTGTAGCTACTGTATCAGTGTTTGTGTAAAAGGTGGTTAGTTAAGTTTAGCTAAATGCTTGCTAAAGACATGGCACACATTGCAATTTGAGTGCAGAACATGTTTTTATTGCCTCAAAACTTAAGGTGATGATACACTGGGCAACGTTTTTGAGCAATGTTGCTTGGGCACTTTTCCATTGAGAATGGGCAACAACTTTCTATCTGGATACTTTAGATTGGTCGTGGGCCCTGTGTCTCACCTGGTTGCCCATTGACGGCAACATTGCTCAAAAATTTGCCTCATGCATCATCACCTTCATATTAGTATACTACTGTATATCATTAAGCAGGATATTCCTTGAATCATTCATCAACAGGAGAAAACAAATAAATTTTTCGAGAAAATATTTGTTTACCAAAACAATGTAATATAAACAGATTGAACCGTGTTCCCTTATAGTAAAAAAACTGACCCCTGTACACTTCTGACCCCTTAACCAACCCTTAAACCTATCCATACCACCAAACCTGTCCCTAACCTTACCTGTATCACACCTCATTAGCAGCAAGAGTGGTGTGCATTAACAAAAGCTTTTAATCACTGTATAACATCTGTTAAAATCATTTGTAGATTTTCAAGAAGTGCATGATCATATGAATTGAAAGTTTAATGACGTTCGCAGGCATTTCAATTTGCACTAAATAATGATCTGTTAAACATTACCTAATGTTTAATTACCTAAAATAAGTGTATTAGTAAACAATTCTAGCTATTTGAATATGTATTAACTAATGATCCATTAATGTTTGTTAATGAATCATTAATGAAAGTTATTATAAAGTGTTACCAAATTAATATCTACAGTAGTTGCTAATAATTCTTTTTTTTTTTCAGTCCGATTTTTAAGTTCAGCTTTTGTTCCAGTCATTGTACAGAGATGGTATTGGTTTTTACTGTAATCAATCTGAGACTGAGTGCAGATGAAAATAATCCTTCTATTTTTAGTCCTGCTTGATATCAGTAAAGCCTTCGATACAGCTGATCACAATCTTTTCAGCCAGACTGGCTTGTTATATTTTTCAAGGACGGTGTTTAAGAACAGATAGACATATTTAAGGCAGTTTATAACATACAGTATAACAAGAGCCTATAACACTCTATACACTGATGCTTTTACTATATTAACTAGTATGCAGAAGCAGCTGAGTTTAGTCATTTCAGTCTGATATCAGTATACTCTCAGTTACACTTTCAATCTGTATGTGTTTTAGAGACATAGATAAGGTGTCAGACAACTCAGGAGGAATGTGTTTGTGAGATAAAAGAGAAAAAGAAAAATAATGGTCACACTTTATTTTAAGGTCCAATTCTCGTCATTAATAAACCATTAACTATGATACAAGATACATAGGATTTAAAGTAGCTATATTATCATTTTTATTGTTACTAACACTACAAGCTACTTACAAAAAATAGTCTGTAATTTTTGCATTTCTGTAATTTCTGTTAAAAATAAATAAATACAAATCAAATAAATAATAACAAAAAAAAAAAAAAAAAAAATGATTTTTCTCTTTTACTTTTGCTGTAGAGTGTCGGGTGATGAAGACCCCCAAAGGACAGAGGGACTCTACTAAGAGTCCCGGTCCCGTGCGACGCAGCAAGTCTCCGGCTGATTCCAGTGAGCCTATAATTATGTGATTCATGTCACCTCAACACACGTTTAACCCCATAATGAAGCTTTACTAACTAGTTAATTTCACATCACGACTAAAGCACCACAATTTCTTGCATGAATGATTGACAGGCTTTCTACAATAATACACTTAATTTAATTCTAAACAGCTTCTCCATGATATTATATTAGCACACTTTTTTGTTTACACTGTTAAATTATGTATGATTATGAATTATCTGTTGTTTTATGTTTTTATGAGATTTTTAGCACCTTGTCACAACTTGATTTTTGTTATTCTGTGATAATCTCATAATTGCTCATGTTTGTATGTGTTCTTGCATCAGCCTGTGCAATTAACGTTCTGTGTGCATAAATGGTTAATACTTTCAAAATGATTTTAACACATAATATAATGCAATATGTTTCATACATGCAGATTTTCACTTTTGAAGGTCAAAGCAACTGGACTAAATGCTTCTAAATATGCATTTTCAGCTATTATGCCAGGGATGAGTAGGTTGTAGAAATATTCCAGAATCATAAATCTTTAGAAATATCAGAACACTGCTCTGAACATATTCAAATTTCAGATTCTTTGCTTGCTGGGAAAGCTTCTCACGAAAGACAGATCAAAACAGCAGTCAAAATATATCTACTTAATATGCACAAAAACAAAACATGCACAAACATTATGCCTTTTTTATCCATTAAAGAAAGAATACAGTGTAGATAACTTCTAAACTAAAAGCCAGACACGGACTAAAAGCAGAACAGAACAAATTATGACTTCATGAGGTTTTTAATGAAAAGACATTAAGGAAAAATTTCAATGTTATTTTATTATAAGAATAGCTAATTTGTGCATAACTGTTCTTGCATGGCCTGTGTGCTTTAAATTAGAATATCTGTATCACTATATCACTGCACACTCACTGGTGGCTGGACTAACACTTTTTTAAACCTATTTCTTTTCATGTTTCTTTATGTCTCAGCCAGCCCCCCCACCTAGTTTAAAGTCCATCTTGTATGTTTTGTATTGCACTGCCCTCTTTTTGAAATAAATGAATGAAGACATTTTGAGAATTTTCTATTTGGCTATTTTTGTTTAACTTTCATTCCTGTCTTTACAACATCCCTTTGGTTCTCTCTTTGCCAGTTTCTCTTTTTGCCATTCTATATTATACATCGTTATTTATTTTTAAACAGAGTTTAAAGTGATCGTTGTTAGGCTATAACATTACATGTATCTGGTACTTTTTTTTCACTATAACAGCATTTTCACTTCAGTTAAGAAACTCTCTCTTCTTATCAAGAACCATTTTTAGCAGCAGTACAGGATTGTTGATTTCTTCAATTATATTGCAAGTTCTTCACATTCTTCACACTCTCATAAGGTATATATATATATATATATATATATATATATATATATAGCCACAAGACTTGTTAACTTGAAACCAGTGTGATAAAATTGTTGATTTCACCTTGTGTGTGAAACGTCCAAACTCTAAAGCAAAGCACAACCAGACATTCATCCACCTAGCACAGTATTCCCACCAGTAAAAGCACAATTTATCATGTATTTTTGTACAAAAATAACAAATATTACATTTCTGTTTTTAAACCTTATAGACTTTCTAAATGTAAATGTCTCAGTTATCGCTGAGAGAATAATCAAAATTATTAACTGTGGCAATTAATAGTATTTCACAGATGCAACTGATAGACTTTAGAACTTGTTTTGAACTGGGATCATCCCTTTTAAAGGGTTCTCGTATGGCATCTGGCTGTAAACCCTATTTGAAATCTTTTTTTTCTTTTTCAAGTGTAACAAATTGTGAACACATAGCAAGGCTAATTTAGAAAAAAATCTGGATCAGTTGTGCATTCAATTAGCGACTAGCTTTTCTTCTGACATTCTCTTTGTTTTGTTTATTCATTAGCTGGAACGGTTTTAAGGCCTGGCACCTGGGCCTTAGGTTTTTTGTATCCTTAAAATGAAAGCTCTGTTTTTGAAACAGCTTTTAGTACTTGAGTACACATGATCACACCACTCTCACATGTAAACACAACTCTGGTGTATCATAGCAACCTGCACTATTCATAGAGAGATGTGTAAATGAGTTCCAGCATACAGAACCAGCAGCTGGCTAGAAGACAGTTGACAACATGATTACACACAGGAGGAGGGGAGACACTGCCTAACCCCACAATTTGTCTTTTCTTTTACCTTAATATTTCCATCCATGGCTCTTCATCTATCCCTCTCTTTCACATTTGTACTTTTTCCTTTCTTTCTCTAGCTAATGGAACAGGCTCCAGTAGTCAGCTCTCTACTCCCATCTCTAAGCAGTCTCCCATCTCGACCCCGACTAGCCCCGGCAACACTCGCAAACAGAAGGTAATGTTCTGTCAGTTTTTGTATCTATGTAAGGTTAACCACCTAAACCACCATTCCTCTATTTTTATTTTATGAATATGCTTGGAATGACATGTTACCATACTGTTTTTCTTATTTTTTGCAATATGTTTACTGCACAAAAATGCAGTATAACCAGAGCACACTGCATGGAATACTTTATTCCATAATGCAATGCGTTCAACTTAACCTTCATTTCCAAACTCTAAAGCAAAGCATATCATGCTAAAGCATATCATGCAGCCAGAAAATGTTTATTGTCCTTTTATAACACTTTTTTGAGCTGTTTTGAACAGCAACATCCATAACACACAATGTCAGATTTGGATCAATCCTGTCTGACGGATATCCGATCCGACAAAAAAAGTGCCTTGTATAAGCAGCATGCTATTATTCCATTTCGGACACAGCCATACTCTTCATTGTTGTGTAAACGTAACTCCAATTTGTCTTTATTTCACCGTGTCTTACCCTACCCTGTCTTCACCTCTAGGATTTATACTTGCCTTTGTCTCTGGAAGATGATGATTCACAGGGGGAGTCCATGTAGACTCTTTCCATTTTCTGTATGTCAATCAACATGCCAGTCATAGAGGTATCTCTGGTGCTACCTGTATTGAAAACATCAACATCACCACCCTAGTGACCAGGGTGGATGCACGCATCACCTCTGCTGCCCCTTGGGCATCAGGCTTTAGATCTTGAGGCTTTGCAGCGATGGTCAGTGCACTATTTGCTGCTTGAGAATTTGTTACATCCATTTTATGTGTTTTTATAATAGAAGAAAAGTAGTATATGCAGGGCATATATTGCAGTTTGTATTATAACAACAACCACCTAAATTTGTACACATGGTCTGCTGTTGAAATTCATTTTATATGTATGAAAAATTTGAGAAACTTTAATGTTAATACACAGCAGGTCAGTTTAGCTGTTTAAACATCCAACCATATTTTTTTTAAACCAATCATTTTGACTTTTTTCATATTACCTTTTTTAAATGCTTGGTCTTATGAATTCCAAGCAGCAAATAGTCATTTTTACAATGGTGTGATAGTCTGACTTGTACAAAAAAGACAAGGGAGAAAAAAAAAAAAAAACAACAACAAAAAAAAATTGTTGCACCAGTAACCATTTTTATTATTCTCTTTTTGTAACACTCTCTCTCTCTCTCTTTCTTGCTCGCTCTCTCTCTGGTTTAGTGTGTTTTAAAGCTATTAAGGTTGAAATAGCGCCCACAGAAATATCCATATCACTGTAAATAATGTATACAGCCTACTCTGTAGACACCAACACCATTGAAACATAGACATAATGTTAAATGTTCATGGCTCTGAAGATAATCATTGCAAATTGAGAGGAGGGGTCAAAAGCCATATAATAAGGTTCTTCTACTTTGAGAAACAAAAATCAAAATCTGATAAGACTTTATTTTAAGGACCAATTCTCACCATTAACTAACACGCATATTACTAGCATACTGGCTGTTTATTAGTATTTATAAAGCAAATATTAAAAGCCTTTTTCTGCATAACCATATTTTAGATCCCTTCATCCTACCTAAAATAGGCAACAAATTTGAGGCAAAAGTCATAGTTAAAGGGTTAGTTCACCTAAAAATGAAAATTCTGCCATTAATTACACACCCTCATGTCGACGCATGCGTGGCAACACCACACGCATGCATTGTGGTACTCTTGTGAATCTGCGTTGAAGAATTACACGGAAGAGAAGAAATTGTTGAATAAAGTCATTATTTTTTGTTTTCTTTTTGCACAAAAAGTACTCTCATAGCTTCACAAAATTAAGGTTGAACCACTGATGTCACATGGACTATTTTAATGATGTCTTTACTACCTTTCTGGGCCTTGAACATGTTAGATGTGTTGCTGTCTATGGAGGGTCAGAAAGCTCTTGGATTTCATCAAAAATATCTTAATTTGTGTTCCGAAGATGAATGAAGGTCTTACGAGTTTGGAACAAAATGAGGGTGAGTAATTAATAACAGAATTTTCATTTTTGGGTGAACTAACCCTTTAATAGTAAGTTAATAGTGAGAATTGGACCTTAAAATAAAGTGAGACCACAATCACATTCAATTTTGAAACAGGTAAATTAGGTAATAAAAGCAGCAGATTTATTTGATTTGATTAAATGATTTGATTAAGAAAATAAGAAAATGAAACCAGTATGAATTTGTTTCTAAAATAACAAATAAATAAATAAATAAAAGGTGGTCCATTCAATTCATGCGTCATATTCCAAGTCTTCTAAAGACATATGTGTGTGGAACTTACCAAAAGTCCTTATTCACTGAAAACCTTTCTCTCTGCTGCAGCTTTTTTTAATGGCATTCACAAGAAAAGGCTGCAAGGTTTTATGCCATTGGTTGTCATTTGTGTTATAACCAATTGTGACATCAAATTTGAGTAAGCAGGGAAGATTATCAGTGAATAATTACTATTATTTTATTTTATGTTTTTTTTCTCAAACAAAGCTATGATAAGTCATATGAACCACTTTTATGGTGCTGATTTGAAGCTCCAAATTTTTTAATGAGAAGAGCATGAACATTCTTCAGAATTTCTACTTTGTCCAAGATAAAAAAAAAAAAAATGGATGACTGTTCCTTTGAGTTAAAAAATATCTTGTAAGGTAGAATTGCATTTTTCAGAAAGCCAAAGTTATGTTGAAAAGAAGGAAGCTGAAAAACACCATTTTCTCTCCCCCAGTGGTAATGTATATATTGGACATTCTCATTCTGTGCTTTCATTTGAAGATTAACAGAATATCACACCTGAACATTTACATATTTCAAAACCAAATATATACGATGTAATAATAGAACTCAACATATAGCAAAATGCATAATTTCTCAATTACAACATCACAGTGATCTCTGCAAGTATTGTGATATTTGTTGATCATCACTTTGACAGACAAAAACTTAGCATAATGAAACTGCACAAACAGACAAACCTTTTGATGATCACACACACACACACAATATTTCCATTCTCCTAATTTCCACTGAATATTCTAGAATTATAAGTGTCTCCAGATGATGTTTCACCTTCCATGGTGCCTTTTTAAAACCATTCTTTATGAAAAAAGCAAAACAAATGAACAAACAAAAAATCAAGAAAACTCAAAAACACTCATCTGTCACTTGTTTACTGTATCTTTTTGCATTGTTTGATATAAAGTGGGACTCAAACATTAACTATAACTACACACTCCGTAATCTGTTACTGTAGTAGTTTATCAGGGTAATTCTTTAGACATGGTGCAGATGCTCTCTTTTCTCCTGTAGTGCTGTAAACACAGTTGTTTGTGAACTGATATTTTTGGCCTTGGGGACATAAAAAAAATAATAATAAAAATAACAGACTTCCTCTCTGACTATCATGTACTACCTGCTGTATCACCGTGACTTGTTTTGGTGATGTCATTCTGTGTATTAAACTTCTCTTTACTATTAAAATGAGATTCTCTTCCTCTTCTGTTTTGACTGCAATAATGCTCATGAATGTCTTTGTGGTGGTTTTGTTTTTGTTTTTTATTGAATATTTTGTTTCTTCTTTCTCTAAGCATATCATTTACATTCATGGTGTCATTAAATAAAGCTACACCAGCCAGGACTTCTTCAAGACACATACTGGATAAGAACTTCCTGATCAAACTTAGCAGATCCAAAAAAAAAAAAAAAAAAAAAAAAAAAAAGGTAAAAAA
>JAFVLL020007708.1:0-14109 GCA_021397915.2 Tor tambroides
TACATTGTTTTTTTTTTGTTTTTTTTAAAAACATTTTTTTCTTAATAAGGTTAATAAATACTGATCGTTTTATTTTATTTTATGATTATTTTGACATAGCTGGACACAGCATATTAAAATCACAATGCTTATGGCAGCTTTGCAAATTAAAATAATTACTGTAATTGTCACATAATGACATGTTTTGGAAAAGTTTACTTCTTAATAATGAATATGAATATGAAAATAAATAAACAAACAAACAAACAGTGAGACACAATCCAACAACCAAAGAGGTATGTCTGACACATACATTGATTTGCATGTCGCAAAAGAAAAAAATATGATTTTGAAAATGGCATTAAAAAGCAAAAGCAGTGGAAATCAAAACACTTTCACAACTATGCAGCCAAATTATTAGTATGAAAACTTCTAGAACGTGTATGCTTATGCTTTTTCATGGGGTTCTTTGAGGCTGATGTGAGTAAAGCTGTGCTCATTTTGTGCCTCTCCCTCAGCACTTTACGAGCAGGGGAAAAGGTCCAATAAAAACCACACCTCATCATGGAGAGAGAGCTCAGATAACTAAAACAGCCTGTTCACCGGACATGTTTTCCATACAGAAAAAGACACAAAGCCTCGCTGCTCACAACTTTTAAGACTTTGCGTAGAGCGTAAAACTTCTTCTGAAGGTATAAGGCACACGAACGAGGGGTAAACAGACCTGGAAAACAACTGGCAGATGGTGACGGCTTTCAAGATGATTCATCAACACCAGTTTCAAAGCTTCACAACAAACCTGTGCTCCAACACTGCGAAACAAATCCAGTTTCTAGTTAAAACGTTCAACATTTAACCTCACAAATGAATTTAAACAGCACTGTTTGAGAATCCCAAAGAGCCTGGTCACACTATGCAAACTTTTCTCTTCTCTCTCACCAAATTGACAAATTTCCATCTGCAGGACTCGGAAAAGTCATACGAAAAGGCAAGAACCACCACATTTTATAGTAGTTAAAATGCATCAAAAGTATCTCTGCAGTATCAAACACACTTCAGTACTAAAAATAAGTCAACACTGACTAATCTAAAATATAAAAGGGTCCAACATAACCTTGAACTGAAGACATAAGTAAGTGTAAATTAGCAGCTCTCTTCTCTATAAATGCTTAAACGATGTGTGCTGGGTCATTCATTGTGCTGCATGCTGCTTTAAGTTGCAATTCTCTGTGGTACTGAGAATGAAAAACCACAGTTGTCACAGTTATTGACTGTTCAAGTCAATAATGTTTGATCACACGACGTGGCCGTGCCGTTATGCTGCGAGTACAACAGTCACTAACCCAACCAGTTAAAGAGCTATAAATTAACCGTGCTGTGCGTGTAAGAAGCCACACAGAACACAAACTAACTGTGAATGTGAGGGGGCAGATGTCAGCTTGCACTTTACACTCTTATGACTGATGGCTGTACAGTGTGAAAGCAAGTGGGTGACCTACATGAACCACCCTTAAAGGGACAGTTCACCAATAAATGAAAGGTCTGTCATTTAGAAAGTCTCATGTCAGTCCGAACTCACACGTTATACAATTTCTGTCTAACACACAAAAGTTGAGACAAATGCTGACCTCCACATAATGAAAATGGATAGGGACCACCAGGGGCTATCAAGCCAAAAAGGACAAAACAACACAGTAGTCAATTCGGATCATGCATCGTATTCCTAGTCTTCTAAAGGAATAGGATAGATTTCTGTGAAAAAAAAACTAAACTAAAATTAAGTTATTTATCAAAATATGAAGATAATACTATAAAGTTTCTAGTTACTATAACTCAATGAAAGACATTAACATCTTTAATTCTTTGTTTTTCCAGAGATGAAAGAGAATCATACAGGTTTAAAACAACATGAGGGTAAACAGACAATTATTATTTTTAGGTGAACTATCTCTTTAACGCAACTCTTTCCTAAAAATACATTTAAAAAAAAAAAAAAGTTGGACTACTCATCTGATGTGTCATCCACTTCCGTAGTGACTGTTTGGTATTATATGAAATTATGTTTTCTCATTCAGTTGATAGGCTTCCGGAACTTATCAAACCGCGAAACAGCTCTAAGAAATTTGACTTCAGTTTTGTTTGAAAGCTGTGCTTCAACCACCCACGTATTTTCGTGCCGTGTAGCTCAGTTATTAACTTTGTAAATATTACCCCGATACTCACCTGAGACGTCTGAACGTCATATAAAAACAACATAACTGGTTTAAATTCTCACGTCAATCAGAGATGCGCACGCTTTAATCGCGTGAAGTCTGAAGACGCCTCATATTGCGGATAAGAGAGAGCAGAACAGCAGGTAAACAAGAGGAACGAGACAAAGTTGCACTCAGGAACTTTGTTTGACTTTGTTTGTTAGAGCAATCGTCATATAAACGACAAACGTGTGTATGTGATGCACTTTAAGGTACACAATTAAGTTACAAAACCAGTTAAGGAAAGTATGTTGTTTATCTAATCATGTCCCCCGCTGGTGGTCTATAAGGATAGCACGATATATCATTGTAATAATAATAAACATGCTTGAGCCATGTGTGGTCCATCATCTCCAGTGCAAATTAGAAACTTTCTCGATTCATTCGCTTGACTAGAGAACAGCAATCAACTGAAGTTAACGTACTTTCGCCGTCTCGATGCAGGAGTTCATAAGTTCATTCAAACATTGTAAATAAGAAAATAATCACACGAAAGGTTGACATGCAAATCTCACAACCTACCAAATAAAAATGACTGAAATTCCCGGTTTATTCCAGTCGCTCGAGGAAGCTTCCGTTTTCTGTTTACGAACTCCTGTCTCTTGCTACCAGCCGCGCGCATCGATGCTTTCCCACGTTGTCCATATGTTGCGTGCACACTGCTATTGCTTTTTCTTTATTCCTTTAAAATTCGCAACGGTTGTCTTCTCAATCTCGAGACAAGTTCAGTGTGCGAGCGTTGAAGCAGCTGCACAAAAGATCCGACTTCGCGGATCGGGTTTCGTATTTACGACCCTTCTGGTAGGTTTACGTTACTGGTTACTAGGTGATCGTGTTGGAACTCCTCCCCCGATGTCTAGAGCGCTGCTCTTCACGTCCTCCTGTAGGAGTAAGTGCATCCTCAGGTGAAGAGTAGCCTATCCAACAGGACCCTGACCTGTATAAAGGCTGAAGACATCTTATAAGAAAAACTATTTCACGGTGGAGAGATGCTGCATTTCAACACTCTGTCAAATAATAGGTGAATGAAAATAAGTGAATATAATTTGAGTTGAACGCCCACATTACTCATAAACACTTTCATACAGTTCCACGTAAGCGAAATTGCAGTTGATGAAAGTGAAGAGATTGAAAGCCACTTTTGTCTTTCGATTTTTCCCACGCAGTTATTTTGAGTTCCTGTGAGGACGTGAACATTCATTTACTTTTATTTATACATGGAAAATCAAACAATAAGCTACGAAAATCACATAAGAAAACGCATTTTTGGATTTTACACAATTTGGTATTATTACTTTTCACAGTTCATGACTTCACTTTGAATGAATATGCAAATAGCTTTATAAATTTGGCTCCGGATAACCTTATATCAGATTATTTAATGAAAGTGTAACGTTGATTACATTAGCAAACACATTTTTGGATTTTATACAATTTAGTATTATTGTTTTTCACAATATATGACTAGACTGTGAATGAACAGAAAATGCAAATATAGCTTCCAAAAATTGGATTAGTTTAACCTTATCAGATTATTTAATGAAAGTACGTTGATTAATAAAAATTCATTAAAATAAGAAATGTCATTTTCAAAATGAGATAACCTAGAAACAAACCCATGAATTGCTCCTCATTACAAAATAAAGAGCTCTCAACAAGATATCAGTACTCTGGTGGCATCTAGTGGTATTTGTTGACTTTACTTTACGAATAAATTAGAAATGGACTTTTTCTTAGAATTAGAGATTTACAGTGGCAAGTGGTGTCAAGGTGATTTGTAGTGAATGTATGAAGCCAGCCCCCCTCAGGTTGTTTAATATATTACTTTATCATTTGAAACCTTACAAACTTTTGTGAAATGTTTTGCTGAAGTTTGTGCATGTGCTGTCTTTCTTTAAAAGACATTTTTTGACATTTTATATCTAAAGGAATTAGATACACTCTAAAAAAAGATGGTTCTTTACACATAGTAACAGTACTATTTATAACCATATCAGCCTGAAGAGCCCTTTTGTGCTGAAATGGTTCTTTGTCTTAGAATTTAGGGTTCTTTATTCTCACTTTTTCCCCCCAAATCATCTGTAACTGTCAAAGCCACTTTATTATCAAGTGCTCAGCCATCCAACTACACAGACTGTCAACACACTCTCAACAGGTAAATGATTTCTTTCTTAAAATGTTATGAATTTAACTTTCAAATTGTAATTGGCTCCTTCCTGACCAGCTCTGTTCAGTTACTTCTCTCCTGTTCTCCACCAAGTAATCCATATATTTAATTTATGAGCCATATTGCTAGTTTTCAGTTGTTATTTATTATTATTATTATTATTATATAAAATGAAATAGAAAATATTTATTTTATATCTTTTTATTTATTTTATATATTTTTATTTATTCATTCATTTATATATAACCCAGATAAATATTATTTTAAATAAAATAACCCAGATGCTGTCACATCCTACAAATCATCTGCAGGGAGAAACTGTGACTTAATTACAGTGATGAAAATTTCACTGGAACTTGGTCTTTATTGTATCTTTTTTTTTATGTTTTTTATGTCTCCATGTATTTAATCATGTTGAATGTTAGTTGAATGTCATTTATTACTGTATCCACTTAATGAAACAACAGATTTTAAAAAAGAAAGAGAGAGAGAGAGAGAGATCTTGTTAGAGCATTGTATTTTTTTGCTACAATTAATGTCAAAAAAATAAAATAAAATAAAATAAATAAATAAATAAACATATTGGCAGGGGTTGCTGGCATTTTTGTAACTGTAAAACCCTAATAGAGATTACAAAATATTATATAAAAAAGAGGCAGATAGAGGAGTAAAAACAATAATATAAAAATAATACTTATGAAAATACAATTTTATTGAAAAATTACTTTATAACACTCTTAAGGTTCTATATAGCTCTTGCATTGTTCTTTATAGAACCTTCTAAAAATTATTCTATTTAGCACCAAAATGGTTTCTGCTACTGTTACAAGCCAAACAACTGGTAAATCTGGTACTGTTTAGAGCCTTTTTTATTAAGAGTGTACCTTTTAATTGCATACAAATTTAATAGACTTAATAACATATGGCATCTCTTGGTAAGCTGATTTGCTTAAATTTTTAATCAATTAATGAATTGTTATTTTCCTTAAATTACTTCTGTGGTACAGCATACTGTATATTCATTAGTTGATTTCTGTTCTTTCTGTATATGTGTGATTGTCATTTTGCCTGAATATAAATACAGGGAAAAAGACTGCAGCCAATTGAAGATGCTGCCAATATGGTGATCCTGCATCCAAATCCTAACCCCTAATATCTTTCACATAGTATATTTCTGAGTATGAGTGAGTTCTCCTGAGGCCATTTGGTGAATCTCTGTGGCCACGACCCAATCAGAGTCATTAACCTGATGTTCCAGATGAGCAGAGACAAGAATGATAAGAATATCATCTCATTATTGACTCCATTAAGAGAGCCAAAGGAGGGAGAAGATCCATGCCGTCTGCAGTCAGATTTCATTCACCAGCAGCGCACAGAGATAATTAGTCGACAGATGAGACAAACCACTCATACACACACTCTCACAGAGCTTCGGCTCATTATCCTGGAAGACTTTGACTGTTAAGTAGCTGCTCCCTTGTGTTTTATTTGTTGACCATAGGCCATTACATCTAAATTGATCTTTGCCTTTAAGGTTACTTAAAGCCAAAACCAAAGCCATTAAGCAAACAGCTGTCAAATACAGACATAATTATTATATATATTTATAATATTTCTGTATATTTCTTCTATGTTAAACTGCATTAAACTACTTTTTTTCCCCATCAATTTACACTCCATACACCATAATGACAAAGCAAAAGCAGAATTGTCACAACTTCTTAAATTTATTACAAAAATAATAATAATAATAATAATAATAATAATAATAATAAGATCTGAAATAAGCTCTGTCAGCTTGGATGGGGCAGACACACATTTTCAGGTTTCTCCAGAAATATTTGATTGGGTTCAAGCTCAGGCTCTGGCTGGGCCATTCAAGGACATTCACAGAGTTGTCTATAAGCCACTCTTGCTGTGTGCTAAGGGTCATTGTCCTGTGGGAAGGTGAGCCTTCTGCCCAGTCTGAGGTTCTGAATGCTCTGGACTGGGTTTTCATTAAGGCTATCTCAAAATTTTGGTTCATTGAGCTTTTCTTCTACTCTGACAAGTCCTTCAGTCCCTACCACTACTTCCACCACACTTTACTGTTGGGATGCTACTGTGCAGGTGATGAGCAGTGCCTGGTTTTCTTCAAACATGATGCTTGGAATTGAGGTTAATCATGCCAGAGAATCTTGTTTCTCACAGTCTGATGGTCCTTTAGGTGTTTGTTGCAAATGCCAAGTGTGTTTTCATGTATCTTCACTTAAAGCCCAGATTTGTGGAGTGTTGCAGTGATGTTCATCCTTCTGTAAGTTTCTCCTATCTCCACATATGATCATGGAACTCAACTAGAGTGACTATCAGTCCTGGGGTGCATTTCCTAGGGCCCTATGATTTCCGCGATGCGGAAAACGCGGACGGAATCGCGGAATCCAGTCATAAAAACGGAATTTACAGATTAACGTGGAATGTGACGGAATTTGTCAAAGTTTGGATGAATTAATCAAAAGTAGGTCATTACACTTAAATCAAATCACGATATGGACTAGTATCTGTAAATATTAAGCCGCAAAAGTCGATTTAAATATGAATCCTGTATGTTCTGCACGCTCTGTATGAATGGAGCAGACGCGGTTTGTTTACTGATTGCATACAGCGGCGTGGCCTTTCGTGATTTCAGCAGCTGTAGTCTCCAATGAAGACATAAATACATGAACAATATCTCAAAACTGCTTTGAGGTCACTTTACGAGCATTTTTCCATTTTCATTTGAGTAAATAGCATCATAATATCATATACACACAGAACTTTAAAGGTAATCCGGCAGCAATCAAAATAAAAGTTCGGTTTAGACATTGTGCCAGAAATAGGCTATATTACTATTATTTAGTAGAATATACGTAATACTACTACTACTGTTGAAAAATAATACAACTTTATTTTTTAAGAAATAAATGCAAAATATTTTAATTTTAATAGTAAATCCCCTTAATTTGCCAAAAATTTAAATTTTTATTTTCATTAATTAAAATATAAATTAAATCAATGTTTCTGTATTCATCTGATAACCAGTAAAATTTAAATACACAACACAGAATTTCTGAGGGGGAAAAACCATTTATAAGGCTACTGTAAGAATAAATAAAAATTGTTTGTATACATTCAAATTATTAGACACAAAACACAGAATTTGAGTAACAATAAAACATAAGGTGAGAAAAAAATAAAACATTTTATACGGCCCTAAACATGATGTCATTTTTGTTACACTTTTAATAAATTAATGTTAAATTTTATAAAGTTTCATGATTTTAATTAATTAGACATGCTTTTTGATTAATAAAATTTAATTTGACCATTAAAAAGGAGTCCAGAAAAATTAAAACGGAAAAAAACGGAATCCAGAAAAATTAAAACGGAAAAAACAGAATTTAGAAAAAATTAAAACGGAATTTGGGAAAAAATAAAACGGATTTCATAGGGCCCTAATTTCCCAAAAGCAACTATGGTCGCAAGTTCCGTCGTTACCAATAGAGTTCAATTGGACTTACCACCATAGTTCGCTAACGATGCTTTTGGGAAACGCACCCCTGGTTGTTTCAAACTTCTTCCATTAAGGGTAACAGAGACTACATACTTCAGAGTTTTTTTCTGAACTCTTTCCCAGATGTGTGGCTCGATGCAATCCTGTTTCTGAGCTCTACAGGCAGTTTTTTGTTTGTTTGTTTGTTTGTTTTACCTCAGGGCTTGGTTTTTTCTCTGATATGCATTTTCAGCTGTTAGACCTTTTATTAAGACGAGTGTGCCTTTTCAGATCATACCTATTCGAATTTGCCACAGGTTAACGTCAGGTTAACTGTTAACCCGCACCAGGACGATCTCGCACCGAACGCTCTTTGTTTGCACATGTCATTGTTTAGGAATAGAATAAATGAAACGGGACAAAGTTAATCTTGACAAACTATACATCATTCTGAAGGTCTAAGCCTCGACGATAGATCGCTGTTTTTCGATGGAAAGCTTATAAGCAATGTATTTGCTAAATGTAAGTAGTACACATCAAAACATCCATAATAAAAAAGCACGTACCATTATCATTGTAATAACGAGTCACAAACGCGTCCACTGCTGAAATCCCGGTTTAGTTAGAGAGGTAAGGGTCCACAGAACAACATCCAATAGAGCACTTTTAGTCCAACGAAACAATAACGTTGTAATATGGATCGATATTCCTTTGTTTTACGTTTCATTTCTTCGGGAGTTATTGTTTGTGTCCATTATGGAATAAATTACGCTCCAAAACAGCGTGTGAGTGATAAAAAAACAACAACACGGTTTTGTAGCATACAGTGTCACAAACAGAATGAGACCATCCACTGAAAAAAAAAAAGTCACAGATACGCGGAATATAGTTTATTTGAATTTGGCGCTCTCTCGTGACAGCGCGTGACGCACTGTCATCTGAGGGGGGCGTAACTTAGCGATCGCCTTTTTGCACAAATAACTTTTTCTTTTTTTTCTTCAACATTTTTCATATATGTGTGTGTGTGTGTGTTGTGGGGAATGTGGCTGTATCTATAATTACCATCTGTATTGCGCACATCAGCGTGTGATTACCGGCTGTATGACAGGTATTTGGGGGGGTGGGGGGGGGGGGACTGAGAAATATTCTCAGAAAAATGATTGCAGGAATCTCATTTTTCATGGTATCTTCTTCAAATCTGAAATATAAACTCATGAGACACGTGACTTTCAACCCATTACTTTTCCGGATTGCTCCAGGACTTATTTCATGTATTTGTATATGAAATTTAAAAAAAACATTCAGTGTGGAAAAACATTTTTCAAGGCACGTCAGTGTCTATAACTTTTTATCTTTTTGAGCATTATCAACTCTGGATGATGGACAGTAAAGCCTAGAGTGTCTTCTTTCCAAAGATACATAAATTGTGTGTGTAGCACTGTTGTCAGGAACTTTAACCATTTTAATTTAGGTAGGTCATTTTCACCTGTGAGGCCCAAAATGGGGGGTGCTGGCTAACAGGTTAAGCAATCTGAATGCTCCTGATCTAAATTTCAACTGTCCCAGATACTTATGCAACGCAATCATTTAAGTTTGCGAAGATGTTAAAAACCTGTTTTTTGCTTTGCTGTTATGGTGCATAGAATGTAGATTGAAGTGGGAAAAAAAAGTAATTAAAAACAGTTTAACATAAGGCAGTAACATAACAAAAAGTGAAAAAAAAATGAAGGGGTATGAACACTTTTGCAAGGCATTGTATATATTTATATATATTTGGAAGTTTGGAATAAATAAGATTTTTAAATGTTTTTGAAAGAAGTCTCTTAACGTTTTTCAAGGCTGCATTTATCAAAATATTTAAATATTATTAAAACATAAAAAAAACAATGTTCTATTTGAATGTATTTTAAAATTTATTCCTGACATGCAAAGCTGGATTGTCAGCATCCTTACTCCAGTCCTCAGTGTTACATGATCCATGATGCTGATTTGCTGCTCAAGGAATATTTCTTATTATTATCAATTTTGAAAACTCTTGTGCCGCTTTATATTTTTGTGTACACTACCTTTACTTTTTCCAAACTTTTGAGCAGTATTGAACAACAGATAGATTTATTGTCAGCAGTTTATGATTTTAAAGTCTGCTGAAGATTGTACTGAAGAAGTTTATTCTATAATGATCTTTTATATTTTATATGGAAATAAGAGAGCACAAAGCAGGCAATAAACCTCACGAATATCAAAACTCTGACGTTTTGTGTTCCCTTGCTTTTATTCATAATTATACACATATTTATGTGACAGAAAACAGTACCAAGATGCAATCATCTGTCATAAAAATGTTACAAAATTTGTTACAAATAAGAAATGTGCTTTATGTGCTTTGTAAAGTAGTTAATTGTTTTATAGCTCATTCTGAAATGCTGTTATAAGCCAAAGGTGTATAGCAGGTGCAAACAGTCAATAATAATTAATCTGAAGGGGTCAAAACCGATTCACACCCCCCCACAACACACAACACACCTACCATACGGAGCACTATACACTCTCAGAAGAGAAAAAAAAGGTCCAAAAGGTCCACCTTTGCACCTAAAGGGTTTGTATCGATACCTTAAAGGTACAAAAGTGTATCTTTTGAAAAGGCACCACCCCAGTGACGGCTTTTGGACCTTTTTTTTCTGAGAGTGTAGGGCCGCCCTGCACCCACCCACCACAACTCTGGCACAGGGGCCCAAGTTACTTATAGCTTCATGTGACGCCAAGTGTCAGAAGGTACATAACCAACCATTTCTGACCAAATTTGCGGATCCGGGCCCACAATTCACAAGAGGTGGAGAGAAGAGTCTGAAGAACACATAACCAGAGTCAGATGCACGGTATTTAGAACTGATTCGAATAAAGTCACGACAGTGACAGTGCACTACGTGACATAAGAAGATCTTTGAAGGTCTTGAAGCTTCTGAATGACTATCAGCTGCAAGAATCATATATATAAAATCATTTTTATTCTAACTTTTATTAGTGACTGATAATATGTTTAGACCTGCTATAAACCTTATATCATAAAGAGAACAAATGAATTTAAAATTAAGCCATAGCCCTGTAAAAAATAGATCCTTGTGTTGTTGTCTTGACACTATAGAGGTGTGTGTGTGTGTGTGTGTGTGCGTTCTTTTAGTACCAAACAAATATGTGTCTAAAAAACAAAAACAGGTTTGGGGGACAACAGTGTCCATTAGAGCAGGGGGGTTCAAACTGAGGTCTGTAAAAATTATTTGAGATGTTACAAAATAAGGATGTCAAGCTTAAGACATGAACTCAATTTATTTCATGCAATAATTCTGATCAATTAATGTTTGATAACATTTGACTGTTTTTCTGCTTTCTGGACAATTATTTTACACAAACAGCCCTAGTTTAGTCTTGGTCAATTTGACAAATTTCTCCAAATGTTTAATGGATGGAATTGCTCTCATAACAGTTAGCACAGCAAATAAGCACCGTTTTTGGCCAAACATTTAAATGTACTGCATAATAAAGCACCATATTTATTCTAGCAAAGCATTAATAAATAAATACTAACATCATTAGGTGCAAAAATACATGAGTGAAAAAACTACATGAAGTTATTTAATGAGGTGTTATGAGGAGTTATTTAATGAGTGTATAACAACGTCTTTTATATATTTATATATTCTAGTATTCTAATACACAAAAGATGGTTCTTTAAAGGTTTAAAGGTCTTTACACATGATAACATTCCTACTTAGAACCATGTGCCTGAACAAGTGTTAGAGCTTAGGGTTCATTATTCCTCCTTTTTCCCCCATTTCTCCTATTTTGTGTTTTGTGTTTTACTTTTTTAATCATACTTATTCATTCATACTTACTTACCGAGTGCACTAGATGGCGCTACATTTCCAATGTTAAGAATTGCTTATATTTCCATTCATGTTGGGAAAATTGTGGTTTGTGTGGACAGTTTTATAATTACAAGTTGTTTAAGAAAATACATTATTATTATTATTATTATTATTATTTTATTATGTTATGTTATAATGTTGTTGTTATTATAAAAATAAAAATTTTAAATATTTATTTACTTTTTTTTTTTTTTTTTTTTTTTTTTTTATAATTACACTTGTGACCCCTGTCCCAAACCTGAGGGATCATCATGGAGGGGTATTTTAACATCTCCCACATTCTAAGTTAATTAAGGCCTTCAGTCTCACCACTATTGTGTTGCATTCTTTCTCTGAGTAAACTATAGGAGCACACGGATATGCAGAGATCACGACAATAAGTGAAAAGCAATTCTTACTTGGAAGAGATTTTTTTAAGGGAATGTACTGTATCACCCAGTCACTCAGCCAGAGTTCAATGACCTCTGTGAGGAGTTTACTTCATTCAGTAGGCTGCTGACACCACTCTGAGAGCATGTTTTATTTAGATTTTTTCTGACCTACAGTATCTTTCAGGCAAATGCTCAATATCACTTAAAATAGGCTTTGTCGCAAAGAGCATTTCACAAAAGGAGAGACAGGAGCACATTCCCTTCTTACTGAAAAGGAACTATTCTAGGACTAGCTGATGGAAAGGGCTGACCACATAAAACTGAAATGACCCTGACAAGAAATCGACCAAAAAGGCACGCTATATCACTCCTCCAAGCCTCCAGCCTTCTAAAGATTTGGCAGGATGCAACCATGACTGTAATTTTCCATGGAGAATTACTGGACATAAGTTTCTTTGTCTGAAAATATGTTTGTCATAATGCTCAGGACATCTGGTTTAAGTCATTTTTAAGAAATGGTTGCAATATAGGCTAAAATATTTTGCTCTTTTATGGAAGTGTAAGTATTTAAATTTCCTGGATCACCCTTAGAAAATTATGGATCAAAGAGAAATGCTCTGTTTTATAAAAAGCCTAGCTTTCAAAGCAATTATTGTCAGTTTTGCTTCAAAAAAGAGGCTTTGGACCAGATCAGATACCAAATTAAAGCTTTATTTCAATCTTATTGTGCTATGGTACTGCCTTTTGTGCTCAATTTAAAGTAGTTTTGAACATTTGTAAGCTGATGCAACCCTTTTTTAGGGTTGAGACTGAAATGAAAGAATAGAGCCGGCTAATATAATCATTGTGTCACTTTGTTACCTCAAAGGCTTATGATCACAGAACAGAAAGAAAGAGATTTTTTGTTTTATTGCACCCAAGGGACGCATTATTCACTAGGGTGGATGTATCTTGGAGTAATATCAGTGCATTAAATGTACAGTTTTGGTCATTGTAAGAATAGCTATACTAACCTACAGCAGGTACACCAAACCTTGTTATCCAGGGCTTCAGTTTTGGAGTAATGAGATTTCTCATTTATTCCAAATTATGAAAATGTAGAATTAAAGAAACTGTTCAAACAAAAATGAAAATTTGCTAAAAAAAAAAAAAAAAAAATGTACTCACCCTCATGCCATGCAAGGTGTAGATTAGTTTGTTTCTTCATTGAAACAGATTTGTAATTTAGCATTACATCACTTGCTCATCAGTGGATCCTGTGCAGTGAATGGGTGCCGTCAGAATGAGAGTCCAAACAGCTGATAAAAACATCACAATAATCCACAAGTAATCCACACCACTCCAATCCATCAGTTAACATCTTGTGAAGTGAAAAGCTATGTGTTTATAATAAACAAATCCATCATTAAGGCATTTTAACTTTAAACCAACACTTTTGGCCAAAATACAAGTCCAAAATCCATCATAATGCTTCCTCCAGTGAAAAAGTCCATCTCCTGACATTTGTTTAGAAGTCTTTTGGACTGTTTTTGCTTGTAAACGGTGCTTGATCTCTGCATATTTTTCTCCTTGTTCAGATGAGATGACTTTTTCATTGGAAAAAGCAATATTATGGATATAGAGGACTTGTATTTTAGCTGGAAACAACAGTTTGAAGAACATGCTGATGGATTTTTTTTATTTATTTTTTTTTATTGTTATTACAAACACACAGCTTTTCACCTCACAATATTAACTGATGGACTGGAGTGGTGTGGATTACTTGTGGATTATTGTGATGTTTTTATCAGCTGTTTGAACTCTCATTCTGACGGAATCCGTGTAAATCCGTGTATCATTCGTCCTTTCCATTTTCAATTGATAAATGAAAATCAAAAAATGAAAATCTGATTGGTTTTTTTGTTATTTG
>JAFVLL020007709.1:0-16099 GCA_021397915.2 Tor tambroides
CGGCGGCCAAAAATTCAGTGCATCCCTATAAAATGGACTAAACGATTCTTCGAGGCACATAATTTGCCTCGATGATTTTTTGTATTCGAGTTACTTGAGTTACTCGAGGAATCGTTTCAGCCCTAATTGAAACTGAAAGCCTAGTAATTTTTTGTAAAAATGAGAATTTAATCTTAAAAAATAAAACTGTTAAAACACAAAAAAAATCTAGTTTGTGAGAAAGCGAAAATACTTGGCAAGTTAAATTCTTCCTAAACTACTGGCCTGACCAGGCCAACAGAAAGGGAAAAAATTAAATTAAAAAAAATAAATAAAATTCTCCTGCTGAAGCCTGAAGGGAGATTAATATGAAGCAGCAGTAAATAAAAAGCCTGTACATATCAGTGCAAATGGCACACACTCCCCCAACTTCAGTCATCACTCATTTCTATTACCGCCTAAGCCGAACCGTCCTGGGATTCAGTGACGATTCAGCTTGTACATGCAGACCCTCTCAGTGGCACCTGAGAGTGATGCTTCGCTGATTCAGGAGACTATTAAATCAAAGCCAGAACCACAAAATCGCATACTTTTATTATTAATTCCCGTCCAGCGGTACATGCACAGAGCACCAAGTGGCCGTGGTGATGATGTGATCGATCGGCATTGTTCATCTTTGCTTATCAGAGGCAACCAGGGGCCAGGTTATGGATGTGCGTTTGTGTGCGTGTGTGTGTGTGTCTGTGTGTAAATTGTCTGCACCAAGTAAACTTTCCAGATTGGGAGGAGGACGGTCAAGCACAGCCAGCTTAATAATTACCAAATGCTCCCTCCCCCTCTCAATGTAGCTGTATATATTTTGAGGAATCTCTGCTGTTTTTGGCGTTGTTCTCAGAGTAGGAGATGAGAAGAGTAGTGAGAAAGGGAGGCTAAAAGAGACAAGTATCCAGACAGGCATTGGGAACAGACTGACGCAGTGAACAAATCTGCCTTCAAACCACCTGACATGATGTTGATTTTCCTGCTTTTTTGGCTAAGCTTGTCAACAACAAGCGCAGCTCCTAACCTAAAGAAAGCACCCACAGAGACACCTCTTCTAGTCACCGCGCCACCAACTGAGACTAGATCCCGCTTTGCCATGTTAGATGACGTACGACTCCTGGCTAACGGTCTGCTCCAGCTCGGCCAGAGCCTCCGAGAGTTTGTGCACAAGACCAAGTCTCAGATCAACGACATCTTCCAGAAGCTCAACATCTTTGATCGCTCCTTCTACCAGCTCTCGGTGGTCACCAGTGAAATCAAAGAGGAAGAGGAGAAGTTGAAGGAGACAACCATATTTCTGAAGGTCAACAATGAGGAGATCAGAAACTTGTCACTGGAGATCAACTCCAAAATCAACAACATCCTCCAAGAGCGGAGCCAGTTGCACAGCAAGGTTGGTGGGCTGGAGGAGAAGCTGAAGGGCTTGTCTCAGAGCATGATGCCTTTGGAGCAACTTCAAGAGATCACTGCTTTGAAGGTGAGTCCAGTAAGGTCAATTCTGAACTTTTATTGTAAATGGAAACCACTCAATCTCACATTATAACTACAGGGCTTTACAATACCGATTTTAAAATGAATGTCTAAAACTGCAAGTAAATCACACTTGATGGCAAGAGCAAAAACTAAATCAATGTATATCAATAAAATGGATTATATATCTGTACAGGAATCTGTTCCAGTTGAATCCAGTTATGCATTTACTGCATTAACAACTTGTCTATTGCAGGATGTGATTGAAACCCAAGAAAGGACCATTACAGACCTGCTTAAATCTGTTAAAGAGCAACACGAACAGCTCAATTACCAGAAGACCAAAATTAAGAGTCTTGAGGATAAGGTATCCACCCCTGTTTCTATAATATATCATGTTATTTTCTTTCTAAATTAAGGATTACGAATTTTGAATTTATCATTCAAAGCATTTTTATTTAAAAGGGTCACCACATCTTTGACAAATGAATATACATTTACAGTAAACATCTAATAGAGATTGCAATAAGAAAAAATTTCTAGCTAACAAAATATTTTGTATATTTAATTCATTATAAAATGTATTTTACTTTAAGAATTTGATTTGATTAAAATGAACAGATTAAAAATATATTTTTAATAAATTAGGTTAATAATCTCAATGTCAAGTAATAAGAAATTCTATTGAATATAAAATAAAGAATATTGATTGAATTTAAAATAATTCCTAGTGTAACTCTCCTGGCTTTATTTGCATTTACTGAGAATGAATATTCTTTTATTTCAGCTGAACTTTGACTCTTTTCAAGACACAGTTGAAAAACCTTTGGATTTAAATCCAGAAACAACTGACCCTTTTCGTTACTTAACAATGAACTCCACCAATGGAACTGCAGAAATAAATGGTAAGAACAGCACAAAACCAATTAGCAATTTAAACCGCTGCTTTAATAAATCTAAAATCATCAACTGCGTGTTTTGCTGCATAGACTTTCCAATGGACTGCAGTGATGTGTTCAAAAGAGGCCAAAGGACCAGTGGAATTTACCCAATCAAACCCAATCAGTCTGAGCCTTTCTATGTTTACTGTGAGATAAGTGTTGGTAAGAGACCAATAATGTACATCTAATCAGATATCAGTTACAAAAACTGCAACAAGCACACACAAAATGCACAAGACGACGGCTGTGCCTTTATCACTATTCTTATCCAACTGAATACAAGATTCTCTTTTTACCGTTTACTTTTGCTCTTTATTTTAAGATGGTGCAGCCACAGTCATTCAGAGGAGGGAGGATGGTTCTGTTGATTTTGACCAGTCATGGGAAAAATACGAATATGGATTTGGCAAACTGGAAAGTAAGTACGCCCTTTTGTGTCATGTCAGACGTTTCCTTCTCTGCCACTCCAACTGTGCTTTTAAAAGCTACGATCTAATTCTCACAGATTTTAAATAAAGAAACCGCTTTGATCATCCATGACCATCTATAATGCATCTTTAGCTGGAGACAAGAACTAAGCTTAAATATCCTTGTGTTACAGAAGAGTTCTGGCTTGGCTTGGCAAAGATTTACTCCATTGCTCAACAAGGACAATACATTTTACACATTGAACTGGAAGACTGGAAGGAGGAAAAGAGATTCATAGAGTACACATTCACCCTGGAAGGTCCTGCATCTGATTACGCTCTTCATGTGGCACCTCTGTCTGGAGATCTGCCTGATGCTATGAGCAACCACACAGGCATGAAGTTCTCAACTAAGGACAGAGACAACGATAATCACGACGAGTCAAACTGTGCCCGCAACTACACAGGTATCACAAAGTCAAAATTAATATTTACTATCCCTCAATATACAACTGCATATCCCTTGAATGTTAACTGTTTGCTGGTTCAGGAGGTTGGTGGTTTGATGCATGTGGGGACACCAACTTAAACGGGAGATACGCCTGGATGAGGTCGAGGGCTCGGCACCAGCGCAGGAAAGGAATCTACTGGAGGCCAGCCAAAGGAAGCTCTTATACCCTCAAATCCACAAAGATCACCATCAGACCATCAACCCAGTTTCAATAATCCCTGACCCTATACTCTCCATTGGGTAATTCAGAATCAATCAGAGGGGTCACACTGGCAGCAGACACTGGCCAACAAAGCTTCTCCCTTTCTCTACAGACAGTAGAAACTGAATGATGCAACTGCAACAGGTCATTGACTCTAGTAGAGGGTAAAAACCTAGTCAAAGGGGTATTGCAACATGCACGTGTTAGTTCGAAGTCTTCATAGGTCATCAACTTGCAGCTTGCTGATCAAGAAAAGTTGTTAGAAAAACTAAAATTGAACAGGTTAAAATGGCATAATCATATGGCGGATCACATCTCTGGAACAGGATTTGATGCATGTTATTATCAAGAGTCAACAAGAATCAACAATAAGTTTGTAGACTATATGGATAATATTATAGAACTTCATTGCACTCAACTATAGAGCTTCTCCATGTCATTTCACATACAGTATGTTAACTTGAAGTTTTTAAGTATTTAAGCAATTTACACAATTGTGCAACAGTAGAAAAGCAATGGGTAACACTTTGTAATAACTTTCATTAAATCATGACTACAATGCTTATGAACACATCACTATATTATATTATCATATTTGTAATTTTGATATTGAAAATTATTACAAAGTGTTACCAAGAAATGTGCTGTTATGGTTGAAGTTGGGTCTTTTGCTTGTCTCTTTCTGTTAATGAGTCATATTGACTCCTGGTTACGCTTTGTACATACTCAGCTGTACTGTATATATTTAGTTTACACAATGTTTCTCAATGGTAGTCAGGTGCATCATATTTATAGCAACACATTTAGAAAATAAGGCAACTTATACTATACTTGGACTCACATGGCAAACCTTTTTTTTTAAGTGGTAATAAATGTAAATTTCACTGCATAATTAAAACAAATTTGAGCAATATCTTCTCAAAGGAAACAGTATATGAACAACTTCACTGCAGGCTCACATAACTGAAATAAACCAGACAATTTCCAGACAGTTTAAGACTACTGTTAGTTCATGGGGTAGGAAAAAACTAATTTAACTGATAATAAATAAATAATCCAGAAGGAGGATCGAGCTTAACCTGTGTGAGAAATAAACCCTTCATAATTAACACTGATTATATGACCTGCATATACAACAACATGACAAGTGTGATAAATCCAGAATATGCATGTTGTCTACAGTAAATCATGTCCCAATCTGTCCAGTCGGCACCATCTAAATCAAGGCTGACTATGCGGCATGTCCGGAGTAAGATAACAAAGTTGGCACAGGCTGAGAGCGGACAGGCTGAGGCCTTCTGAATGACAGGTTATGTCAACATGCAGAGGATAAGCATCTTTGTCTGGTCAACCTTGACTAAATTAGTAAGCTTAAATAGTAGGGTTAGACCATACAGTGAGGGCGTCTGCTCACACAGAGAGTGCTCTGGTTACTTAGCAATAACAAAAAGTTAAACAAGGCACTTCTAAAAGAAAAAAAAAAAGTTTGTGTTGGTGTGCAAGGCCAATTTATTTGATCTAGACCAGTGGTTCTCAGAAAACACTTGCCTGAAACGCATTGTTTGTAATCCTGCCATTATTTCAGTGACTTAGCAATGTCGCCATGATACACATTTTCATAATGCCTGGATAGTGGCTACTTTGGCCTGTCCTCAAACAGTATGGTAAGCGATTTCACTATGTCAAGGAGATGCTATTTTTTGCTGCTAGCAGTGCAAGGGCAAAAAACATTATTTGGACTTCCAATAATTATGCCATAGTTATCATAGATATAATACTGTTTACAGCGGCTCACAAAGCCTTGGGAGTTGAAACCCAATATGGTAAGGGGAGTAATATTTGAGACACACACATTTAACAACCACAACAGACTGTACCAGATGACCAATTAGAGCTGACTGGACTCATCAGAAAGGCAAGCTTTATAAAAACAGGAACTAAAAGAGAGCTTTTTAGGCAGAGAGTGGAAAGACACGCTGCTGCAATATACCGTCTGTGAAAAATAATGTGCTTTTTGAACTAAGCCTAACTTGTAAATAAGCACAAAATTCACATAAAAAAGTAACTGGTTAAAAAGTGTAGAAACACTGAAGAACATTCAGCTCTTAAAATTTCTAAAATCCTGAAACGTAATCATTTCAGATTGAATTAATTTAGTTACTAAAAGTTACAAAAACTAGGAGTGTCCATAGATTAAGCTTTGAAAACAGGGCTATCTGCTTGTAAAGTCCCAGCTCTATATAAAATCCCAAAAGCAACAACATATGGTGCTAATATACGTTAGACATGTGCTGTACGACTACTGAAATACCATGATCCTTACCTTTATTCTCCTTATCAAAATTTTCCTCTTTTCTGAATATTGGTTTCTAGGACACTGTGAGTCCAGAAACTGTAGTGTACATCATGAGTCTTTAAAAGTTTAGCTTAAATGTGTGCTATAAATAAAAAGTGCAACACAAACATCTACATTTAAAGTCTCACTTGAATAGAGTAATATTAGGAAATAGGGTAACTTTGAAAATTATTGTGGACAGTGGGTGGGAGTTGGAGTCAAAAATGTTGAAAATAACTGATCTTGATATTTATACCTGTAAGTGGTGTTGGGCACATAAATATCCCTGGCAGGGAACTCCAGGATCTCTTTTGTTGGCCGCACTCGACTATCTGGGTAAGGCTTCACTTGGAGCAGATCAGGTGTCAGGCAATAGTGAGGGTTCTCGGGGGCTGGTGAGATGTCAATCTTCAGCTGGGCTGAGGGCATTTAGTAAATCAGTTACATAACTTACTACATAAATGTTAATATGGCCAAAATCTATTGAATAAACATGCCAAAAGAGCTCTACCTGTAATGGGCCTCAGTCTACGCAGCACAGAGGATGGGCGCCTCATGTCAGCTAGGAACTTGTAGAGATCTTCATCACTTAGTCGATCTCCTTCCTAATATGATATATTAATAAAACATAAAAAAATATATTCAAATGTCAAAAGCAGGAGTATTTATTAGCTTTAGAGGTCTGACCTATGCAACGACTGATAACTGAAGGACAGTCAAATTTCAATGAACGAGATCAATACTGGGATGTTTTGTGTTTTTGAATAACAGCGTGACCTGTTTGAAGAAGTTGGTGACCGTCAGGGTAGCTGGTCTGAAGCTGGTCAGACTGCATGACTCATCTCCGCTGGTGGTTCTCTCCAGTGAACGACGTCCCACAATACTAGAGTTCCTCCGTTCGGACCATGAGCCTTTCCGTTCTGTGTAATAGTGCAAAGTCAAGCAGTCAATTCTCTGTATGTATGTACTGTACATGTGGCAGAATTGACAATAAAGCAGACTTTGACTTGACTTGACTTAAAACTTCAATACTATGAGATCAGATCAAATGCTGTGGTATGGCATTAAGAGTAAAAATGAAATATGGGACTAGTCTCGCTGACTCACCTGACAGCCCCATCTCCAGCTCTGTGTCTCTCTCTAGGCTGCCGGCACTGTTCACTATATTCATGAGGTGTATGGCCGTCCAGGCAAAGGGCATCCGATAACGCCCTAGACGCTGGCAGAACTGTTCGGACTGACTGCGCAACTTCTCAAGCTTTTCCTTATTCTGCAGTACCGGAGAAGACCATATAAAAACAGTAACTATGCTGGGCTGAATTCCACTAGGAGCTGGTGAACAATGTATAAACTGTTATGAATGGCTTACTTTGGCAGCATCTGACTCTTTAAAGACCATGTAAGGCTCTGCACACTCTCCAATGTCTCCCTGCTGAAGAACCTTCTCAAGCTGAAAGCAAACCAGTGCAACAATGCACTGCTTTAGTGAACACTACTCAAAACACTCAAATTAAGCAATAAATGAACATCAATGCAAACTTAAAATCAATGCAATGACCATCAAACATGCAACTACAAAAAACTGTACACTTCATAAATTCATTAATGCCATATTGACTTGAAAACATTAATGCATGCAATAATGTTTAAAAAATAAATACATAATTATAAAATATAAAAAGATTATCCTTCAGAAATCATTCTAATATGCTGATTTGATGCTCAAGAAAGTTTCTTATTGTTGATCTTAAAATTTTATTTTTTTCAATAATTTGTGGAAATGATAAATTTTTTCCAGGATTCATTGATGAACAGAAAGTTCAAAAGAACAACATATATATTCTGCTCATGAAGAGGGCTCTGAATGTTAAGAAGGATGCTGAATGATGTAACCAACCTTGATAACAAGGAAGACGTCTTGAGAAGGGTAGGTGATTGAAAAGACAGCAGAGCGGGCAGAACAGAATAGCAGCTTAGATGGGATGTGGGCAGCAGCATGGCCCATGCGTTGCTCAGGTTTAAGTGATAAAGTTCTCTGATATCTGAGGATGAAGACAGGAGAATGTTAGGATGTCAGAGGGAGTGCTAAGGAACAAATCAAATCTTTGAACAGGTGACTACTACCCTCTAGTGTTGAAATCGGTTAGCAACATCATATGACATTTCCTTTAGACATAAATGTAACTTGTATTTGAATGTATCTTTTGGAAATCCATGCGGTAAAAAAAACAAAAAAACAAATTCATTCCCATCAAAATTAGTTTTATAAATACAATTTTAAAAAACACAATGAAAAAAAAAAAAAGAAAAATTCTCTCATCAAAATTGGTTTTATAAATGCAATTTTAAAAGACAAAATTTAAAAAAAAGAAGAAAAAACAAATGTAATCCATTGTGTATATTTTTATGGCACCATAATTCACTTTAACAGTGACTAATTAATTAATATTCATTATTTTATATTTTTACACAACTTTTAACTTGTACATCACACAGGGAATTATAACAGCTCACCTTTTTCTTTTCTTTGATATCATATAAGGCCAAACTTGCAAATATTGGCTCAATTTCTATCTCAAACCTTAAAAGGAAGAAGAGAATCATATCAGCAACGTTGTAACCATTAGCGTTACATTTCAGTCCACAAAAGCTGTTCCCCACTTACTTCAAGGACAAGCACTTGACAAGAAGCCTTTGACCAAAATGTTCTTTTGGAACATCAGGCACACAGTGTCGCTCAATGGGTTCATCCTACATGAGAAAAAAAGATTAATGCAAGAAGTGTTTTGGTAATCCGTACTTTTAGACACAATATTGGAAATATTGAAACAACATGTCATACTCTACCTCATCCAAAGCAGGATGCAGTGCGAAGAGCTCTCGATGGCGGTTTGATTTGCGCTGGTCCTCATTGTGGCGGTCGATTTCCTCATTGGGTACTCGATCCAGAAGGTGAGGCAGCAGAGCATCAGGCTGAGAGTTCTTCAGGTCAAATATACTGCAAGCCCAGCTGCCACGTGGAGTGTCATCAATTGACATGGATCTTCGCTTCAGATCATCCTGTGACATGCAAAAGTCAGTGTCAGTTATATTCAGTGAATTCAAAAAGAAACTCACAGGGATATTGTGCAATTATTCTACTGGGCTTAACAAAAAAAATATTTATATAACATGCAACAGTAGCAAAGACAGGTTTACCTGATCATCTTGATAGCTGCTGTGATCTGGTAACTCGTCAGACTCAAAAACCTGCTTGGGTAAACCTCTCTGCCTCTCCTTCTGCTTATCCAAAGTGTTGGGATTAAATGCGGTGCCCAACTTGTGGTACCTGTGCATCCAAAATACTTTATTACCTCTATGCTACTCAGTTTACAAAAAGAGACCTAATTAAATTAACTGATTAAATGTTCCATCCAAATTTCCACTCATGTACATGCAACGATAAAATTTAAATGTAATTTAAGACTTTCTGTTTTATTATAAAAATAAATAAATAATAATTGACATGGAAAGCATTTCTATGCCATAATTAGGCATTCAAAAAAAATTTAAGCCTAAATTAATTTCTCTTTTTTTCTTTTTAAATTAAGAAACTTATCCGTTTAACCATAGCAAAAAAAAAAAAGTGAATGCATGTGTTCATAAAATTTAAATGTCATTTGTTTCAAGACTTTTTTTTTAAATAAATAAATAAAAATTGACATAGAAAACATTTTTATGACATAATCAGACATTTCAAAAATAAAAATGTATGCCTAAACTTTTTTTTTTTTAATTAAGAGACTTATCTGTTTAATCATAGCAAAAAAAAAAAATGTGAATACATTTTTAAGTAATAGCTAATTAAAATGAATCACTACCACTAATTTAAAAAAATTTAAAAAATTAAAAAAAATTATGTGAAACTATCACATTTTTTATATTTTATCATTAAAGCATTAAGCATAATTTTATGTAATAAGTATTTTACATAGTAATGTTAAAATTTAGTTCAGTGGTGCTTTGTCTCTGATGGACAAAATTACACAAATTCAGTTCGCATAATTATATGTGAAAGTTTGTAGGCTTAAGTTAAACTTTCAACCTTAATGACAGTAATTACTCGACTTCCATTTACTTTTCTCGCAATGACTGGGTAAAAATAATCAGTATATGTTTGGATTACTATCCATGGTTACGGTGACAACCATTATATGATCTCAGTCAAGATAAGAGTTTGGGCTTATCAATTAAGAATCACCAAGGTAACTGATTCACAGTAACTTCTGAAGGCCCTATAAATATCTAGGAAGCTGCTTGAGTTTGTCTCCTGAGCAGAGTTAAAAGCCCCAGTGAAAAGTATCATAAAAGCAGCATGTTGGAGAAAGACTGTAGGCAAAATGCGCTTGAATTCCTCTTTGTCATTTATGAGCAGGCCCACACAAAATTTGTGCCTGCAGAAATCCACATAGTGTTGCAGATACTTCCGCAGGTTTGGAACATCCGTTAATCACAAAGAGGCACTAAGAACGTAACACTTTCAGCTCCACTTAACACATTTTCCATATTTAAAACCATGCATCAGAAACCCATGTATCAGGAAAAAAGGCTGTATGAATTCTAAAGAGAGAACAGATGTAGTGAAGCATCATACTTGCGGTTAACAACGGCCCAGTCCTCAGTGTAAGACCGGATGCAGTCTCTAACGTGTGAATCATTTTCACTGGAAAATTATGTAAGAGGAGGAACAAGTAAAATATGTTAAAGCAGTATGTCTACGCACCATAAGAATAATAAAGTGACAGCTGTGATACTACTATTTATGTGCAAACAATATATACAAATTCATTTATAAGTTAAAAAAAGCCTTTTAGGCATATATATGACTATTGAGATAAATCACAGCATAGATTTTAAAACTGTTCACACTGACAATCTGATTTCATTTTGTTCAGTAATACCTCTTGAACTATGTGCATGCTGGTTTGCAGAGACATGCTGATGTATGCCTCAGTTCTTCGAAACAATTGACCCTGAACACACTCACCCCTCCTCAGGCACAGCCTGGCCAAGAGTTCGGCACTCTCTTGGCGTGTAAAGCACTTCAATGTCATCTGGAGGAAACTCGATCAGATCTCTCAGAGGTCCTGACTCTATAAGGGGAGGGTGTGTGATCAAATACTCTTCAAAATCCACTGGCTCTACAGCCTCTGTCAGAGGAATCTGCAGGGAGAAATCCAAAGGGGAACAGAAAGAGAATGTGAGAACTGTTGCCGCTATTGTCAAAGACAGTCAGTATCATGATGAAGGGATAATGGTAAATACTCTTTGAAGTGTCGATCTCTCAGATTTAAGATAGAAAACTATATTCTCTTTGAAATGTAGTACTTACAGCATTGCTAGCTGCATTCCCACCCACACTGAGGTTCTTGAGAAGTTGAGGTGAGCCTCCATACTGACCAGCAATCTGCTTCCTGACTTCAGCCGCTACAGTCCTGGAGAACAAGACAGTGTAGAACGGCATTATAATAGAAAACAGATAAGAATCCCACGACCTGACTGTCATCTCACTCTATAAATGAAATACTCAATCACTAGAAACACTAATGTTCAAACATTTGAGATACTACTAGTTTTTTTTTAATAAGTGAATACTTTTGGTCAAAAGTGACAGTAAAGAGAAAGACATTATATCACATTACAATATTTATTTAAAATAAATGCTGTAACTCGTCGTCAAAGAATCCTGAAAAAACTGCATCACGATTTTCACAAAAAGTAATATTAAGCAGCACAAGTTTTTTCAACATTGATAATAAGAAGAAATGTTTCTTGAGCACCATATCAGCATATTAGAATTAAGGATCATGTGACACTGGGGTAGGTTTGGAGTAATAACTGCTGCAAATTCAGCAAAATTACATACCCTAGTGAAAAATAAATATACTTAAATGTATTTGAAATACATTTATTTCATACTACATATACATTTTCATATTTATGTACTTAATAAAATGCCCTGCAACTGTACTTTTAGTGTACCAAATTGATATACTTCAAGTCTGCTAAATTGGAACAAGTCATTTTGTACTTAATGCACTTTAATTGTCCGGAAGTAGTGCTGAAGTCCAACTGAAAACATACTTAGTATACTTGATTGTAATAAAGTGGAACTATTGCAAGGATACTTTAAGTACACTTTAAATATTTTGCATTTAAAGACCGATATTATTCAACGATCATACAATCCTCATCAAAAGTGACATTAAAACACATTTGAGGTTTATTAATAAGAAATGTGCATTGCGCACAAGTAATACGCCAAATAAAGTTTCATTAAAATTTTTATATCAGTAAGTCTCAAGTTATCTGTCAGTATGAAAAAAATGTTTTTTTTAAATATATTACTTTTTTACTAGGGTAAACTGTAATAATATTTGACTTTTTTTGTCTTTTTACTGTATTTTTAATCAAATATATGCTGCCTTTCAAAAACATTAAAAACAAAATCATACCAACCCCAAACTTTTAAATGGTATACAGAACGCTGTATTCAATGATAAAATGAATGTATATAGGCTAACATTGTCGTCACATGACTTCACTATAATCCATCATGTTTAATTCAGTGCCACTGAATAATCATGTAGAAAATAAATAGTTATTTTGCATTTTTGTATGTAACAATACCTATTAACATGAGCCAACAAATGAGTAAAGAAAGAATTGATTGTTCATGTTATTTCCAGACTATTCGTCCCACTGAAAATAGCTTGATAAAGAACAGTACAGTCCATCCAAGTATTCCAAGCAAAATCAAAATGTGTACAGTATACAAACCGCTTACTGCTAAAATGGTACAAGTAGTATGCTATTCCAAATATAGCCAAAGTCTTATGATCTTCTTCTTGGCCCAGGCTTTTGTAAATAACAACAATCTATGATACATCAAACTAATTGAGGATACTAGGCTCACAAAAACAATGCACTGAAAATGTGGTCACTATTTTCTAGATTTTTCATTCATTCAGCAGTTTTAGTTTATGGTACTGAAAAAAATAATAATAATAATAATAAATAAATAAATAAATTATATATATATATATATATATATATATATATATATATATTTTTTTTTTACTTTTAATCTAACTTAAATTTAATTGTATTTGTAATCTAGCAGGATTAGTAAACAACAACAAAAAAAAAAAAACTAAAACATCAGGAAAAGCCAACATAAAAACACTAGAAAATCTTGTAATGAGACTAGACGAGTTCATACCAAAATACACCAAAGCCCCTCCAATATGTTAGGTTGACAAAGGGTCATTACTACAGAGTAATAACATAAGAGCGTAACTTATTATTATTCCGTTTTCACTGTCTGAATTACAGGCCTGTAAAGTACAAGCAAAACAAACACTATCAAGTTTATAATGAAAGCAATGTGTATGGTCTACAGTAAGAACCAAATTTACAGTATTATCAGAATGTCTTTGTTGTAGCACAGTGCACAGGTGAATATCTCTAAACAGAATCCTCTTCTAATACATGTAGAATGACGTACAATGAAACAAAAGCCCACCCCCTGTGCCCTTGTTGGTTCTGGAGGGACCTTTATTTAGGCTGGACATTCCTGAAGAGGGAACAGATGATTAGCCCACGCGGATGTGTTGTTTACCAAGGCACCGGCTAACACCATGACTTTCAGTGCATATTTCACACATCTCTGAAAACGTCTTGCACTTAAGTAAACAGAGCCATGAGAAACAGCTTCTGTGACTTTCCAGTGAAGCTTTCAGATTTCATCTGAATATCTAATTAGCAAGTCATTCAATAAGAAGTGGGGAACTTCAAGATTTTTAGAGCTTTCAGTTTTGCTTTGAATAAAATAAAATTAGACAGACACTGGCATTTCTGGGGCTTTTTGCATTCTATATTATGGGTAATACTGATACTGTCTGTCTTATGAATAAAATAAAACACATAGCTATTTCCTTGATCATAATCAATAAAACACTTTTTTTTTATTATTTGGTTAAGTAACAAGTAACGATTGGAATCAAGGCCCCAGGTGCCACAAAGTCTATATTGAACTGATCTAATCATCCTATTACACATCACTGACAAGACAACAGCATTTTCAAGCATCTGGGAAATGCCAAGACTGTGGAAACCACCAGGGAGCCTAAAAGGTCACTTCCTTTTTTAAATCCATACGTGGTCTAATCTCTGACTTAACATCACAAAGGAAACCCTGACTGAAAAGAGATGTTTCTAAGCCAATGATTAGACTTAATTATAGTCTATTATGATAACCTAGGGCCCCTGCTCCACAACTTGTGGGCCACTAGCCAAAATCTGAACAGATCTAAACATTACTCACATAGTGTCATTACGGGGATAGAAATGTAATCATACATTGTATTTCAGGTCATTCTGGATCTCAGTCTGAAATGGTCTTAAAGGCTTTATAATAGCTGCATGACTACAACAGCAATGCAAACCATCAATATCATGCAAGAACATCTGAACCCTTGTCAGTTGATGGTGTTCTCCATAATACTTAATAGTTCTCCAGAAATCACTATACATAATTATTATTCATGATCTCCAGGCTTAAAGTCATTGTTTACATTTATTTTTAAGTCTCGTTATTTACTTCAGCGTTTAACATCATCTTCTTGTAATCAAAGCCGTGGTGCACTAAACATATACTACATGACTGTATATTGACTACTACACTAACATAAACCATATGTTTGCATACTGACAGTATAACATCTCAAGATCAACCCGATGTGTCAGTATGTCAAGCCATCGTCTCACAAACCCTAAAGACTGTATTTCATTGATTCACCCTAGTCTGCATCGTTAAATCCCTAGATGGATTTAACAAAAGGCAAATTTATGGATTATAACCCCATGGATAAAGACTGATTTTAATGCACAGAAGCACAAAGGCATCATACCGCTGTCTTGCAGCTTAGGGTGGGTCACTCGGGCATCTCTATGGATGTGTATCAAAACCAAGTAAGGTACCTACCTAGACGGCATTCCAAACGCGCCTATTAGACTCAAACGTGTAGTCTGGATAGGCAGCTCTCTAGGATTTGAGACACAGCCTATAAACTCAGCGTCTGCTCCAGCTAACTCAACGCCTAGGCCTTATTTGGGAAAGACTGGCACGCTCGCCAGCTGCATCAGGCAGCAGACAAAGAATGGTCGCAGGGAGCTGGGAGAATATATTTAAACGCAATAGCTTGGAGGTGCGTTAGATATCCTTACCTGCTGATTTTCTGGGCAAAGGCGCGGCGCTCAGCCATGACTGTAGCCGCTGAGTGCTCGAGTAACTCCAGCGCTCCAGCCGCGATATTCCTTCCCCACCCGTACCCGACCCGTATTTCCACACGCCCCGCCTCCTGACGCCTAAAGTAAGTCTGTGATTGGACAGTTGAGAAGTCACTCATAAGGCCGTAGTAACCATAATAAACAGAGAGCAAGTCGGGGGCGGGACTTGTCGGAATACGGCTGGGGAAAAATAATGCGCTCCAGACGCACAAGAGAGGTGAGAACGTACCGTAAAGCCGTAAAAATAAACGCACACCATCTTTCAGTCTTTTGGGATCGTGGGTTGGAGTCTTACCAGTGATTCATATCCTGTGCGTACAATAGAGGGCTCTTTTACAGGAAGCTATCTGTGTGGCGAAAAGTGTGAAATGCATCCGTTACCACTTCCACCAGTCGTGTAATCTGTAGACAATGACAGCTTTATTGGTGTATAAACATATCGCGGTTTGTTATAATGGGTGTTTAATTCTGACTCTTCTGATCATGAATAATATAATGGCATTTCTTAAAAAGCAAAATAATGCTTATGAAGTGCAAAAAACCTTAAGTAATAGATACATGTCTCAAAACCGGTTCAAAGAACAGTCAAACCACTGATCAGTGTGTCAAACTCATAAAAGACAAATAACAAACGTTCTTACAAATAAAACACACTATAAATATTCTTTCTTGCGACTTGAAGGTATGACACTTTTATGAATACACAAAGCTGCTCTTAATAAATGTTATTTTATTATAACATTAAAAAAAAAACTTTCAAGCCGAGGGATGTAATTGATTTTAAAAGGAACCACAAATCACAACCATCCTTTATTGTAAATTGTAACCGTAATAAGCACCATTATAGTTTTTTTTTTTTTTTTTTTTTTTTTTTTTTTTTTT